>CAUHTR010007313.1:109506-160076 GCA_959609185.1 Schmidtea polychroa
TATTATTATTATTATTATTATTATTATTATTATTATTATTATTATTATTATTATTATTATTATTATTATTATTATTATTATTATTATTATTATTATTATTATTATTATTATTATTATTATTATTATTATTATTATTATTATTAAATTAAATATGTGATTCAAATAAATAACCATGTAAGCCATTTTCGCAGTGTTTATTCATAAAATGAAATATTTTGACTTAAAAGGTCCTGATAATATAAAATCACTCTAATACAAAATTTAATAAGTCTTTCACTTTCTGTTTTCTCTCTGATTAAACTGTTTTTATCACATTCAATCCAAAATGAAGCAGAATGAAAAAGATTTGTTAAATTTTGTATTATAGTGATCATGATTTATTTTAAGTCAAGATATTTCATTTTATTATTACACACTGTGGAAATGGCTTACATTATTTATTTCAATTGTATATTTTTATAAAATATTCCACTATCAATAAGTTATTTTAAAGTTTAGATCAGGGATGCACAAAGTGCGGCCCTTTTGAATAATTTGTGTGGCCCTCGTGTATATTTATTTAATATATTTATTTAAATATTTATATAAAAATTTCCAGATTTAATATAAATTGCACAGATTTAATAAAAATTGCACAGACTTAAAAAAAATTGCACAGATTTAATAAAAACTCTAACTACAAAGTATTTGTTTTGTATATTTGTTTGTACCAAGCTAGAATTCAAAAAATCCTCGCAACATAAATAGCTACTAGTTATTAATTTTATAATATAAAATTAAAAAATAACGTTTTCTAATTTTCTCTGATGTGGTAATTACAATAAGTATGTAAGTTTTTATTTTATATATTTTTTAATTAACTAAGTTTTATAAATGCTACTTACTATTAACCCTGCAACAGAATGACTTCAGTCAAACGAAAATTAGAATCCGAAAACAGGAAATTTAATAATTGTTGGTCTGATAAATATTTTGTGTTCGAACACAATAATAAAGTTATATGCTTGATTTGTCAAATAAAGATATCTTGTATGGAGGAGTTTAACATAAAGAGGCACCATATTACAACACATCCGGAATATGAGAATATTGTGGGCATATCACGGGAAGAAAAGATCAATTGCTTTAAACGTGGTATTACTGCTCAGCAACAGATTTTTAAAAAATTACATAAATTATCAGAAGTCGTTTCTGAAATTAGCTACGATTTGTCATTGTTGATCGCTAAAACAAGTCGGCCTTTCACTGAAGGAGAATTTATTAAACAGTGCTTATTAACAATGGGAAAAAAAATTTCTCCTGAAATAACAAAAAAGGTTGAAAATATATCTTTGAGCAGAACAACAGTTCAGCGTCATGTGGTTGAAATGGCTAATGACATCTTTGATCAGTTCAAAGAAAAAACTGAAGATATTAGATATTTTTCTCTGGCTGTTGATGAGTCAACCGATATTTCTTCAACGGCACAATTGATGATATTTTTCCGTGGTGTAACTAACAATTTTGAAATTTATGAAGAATTATTGGCGGTTAGTTCATTAAAAGACCGTACGACTGGAAGTGATTTGCTGACGAGTTTACTAAACGAATGTAAAAAAGCTGGCCTTGATTTAAAAAAACTTGCTAGTATTACTACAGATGGTGCACCTTCCATGATTGGTGCAAACAATAGTATGGTATCATTGCTGAAGAATAGTCTTGGTAATCGAAACTTAGAATTATTTCGGTTCCATTGCATTATACATCAACAAAATCTTTGTGGAAAAGACTTAGGATTCGATCATGTAATGAAGGTAGTCGTATCAGTAGTAAATTTCATAAAAATTAGAGGTCTCAACCACCGACAGTTCAAATCTTTTCTTGAAGAAATAGAAACTGAGTACCATGACCTCATTTATTATTGTGAAGTCAGATGGTTAAGCCGCGGAAAAACATTACAAAGATTTTCTGATTTGTTGGAAGAAATTGAAGTGTTCCTAAATGAAAAGTAAAAGCCTTTTCAAGAGCTTTCTAATGACCGGTGGCTTTGCGATTTTGCATTTCTTGTGGATATAACCACGCATCTAAAAATTCTCAATTTAAAGTTGCAGGGTAAAAATCAATTTATTTCAGAAATGGCAAACCACGTGAAATCATTTGAAAACAAATTAACTTTATTCCAAAAAAATCTAACGGATAAAATTTTGCATCATTTTCCTACATGTCAAAAATATTTTCCGCGACACTCCGCGGACTATGATTTTTACGTAAGTAAAATTCAGTTACTGAAAAATGTTTTTGAATCAAGATTTGCTGATTTCAAAAAAATGAAAACTGATTTCCAGCTATTTGCTGATCCGTTTTCAGTTAATATCGATGAAGTTAATCAAGATATCCAATTAGAACTCATCGATTTGCAGTCATCTGATCAGCTTTGTAATAAATTTAACGAAAGCGATCTTCAAAATTTCTATAAATGTTTACAAAAAGTGCCATATCCTAATTTAATTCAAAAAGTAGCATACATTGCATCTTTATTTGGTTCAACCTACGTATGCGAACAAACGTTCTCTGTTATGAACATGAACAAGTCGAAGCAACGTAACCGCCTTTCAAATAATAATTTACATTCAATTCTACGTTTGGCAACAACAAACTTGACACCAAATATTTTAAAAATTGTTAATAAAAAACAATGTCATATTGCTCCAAAAAAAAATTAAATTAATTATTTCAACTAAATTAAAATGCATTTTTTGTATATAGAAACCGGGTTATAATTTAAAATTTTACAAATTAGTCTGTGCATCCCTGGTTTAGATAATAATAATGATAATAATAATAATAATAATAATAATAATAATAATAATAATAATAATAATAATAATAATAATAATAATAATAATAATAATAATAATAATAATAATAATAATAATAATAATAATAATAATAATAATAATAATAATAATACTTAATTATAGTTCTTTTTAGACGATGCTTAACTTCAGACCATTCTTTTTGAATATTAGCAAAATCGTTTTCCAATTTTCTTATTTCTTTTTTCAGAATTTCTTTGAAAAAATTGATTTCGACTCTTCTTTCATTAACAATTGCATTAAGTGATTCTTTCTGGATAGCCAGGTCTGTGACTTTGTTGAAGTTCATATCGCATAAAGCTTTCAATTTTCTCAACTGAATAAAAATAGCATTTAAATCGAAAATTACAATCAGTGAAAATAAATTAAGAAAAATAAACTGGACCATAAAATTTAAAATCATCATAGAAACATCGTCTGAAGTTAAATACACTCCGGGTTCATGCTTCTTCTAGTTATTCTGAATCATTTAAAGAATTTAGTTTGTCTTTTCAGGAATGCAAGAATAAGAAATGAAAAAAAAGAAGAATTAAACCAAAATAAAATGGTTTTCTTATTTTCTTACTATTAGGTTTAATCTCTCTTTTCCTACTCTTTTATTCCTTAAATTACTTTAATTTTGAAGGAGAAAAGTAAAGGGAAAAGCGGAGGGAAAATCATGATTCAAAGAATATTAACTTTCAACTTACCTAAAAAATATGGTTTCCTACAATTTCTTTATATTTTACATTTCGGAGTTAAAACTTTTAATATATATTTCAAGGATTCAACTTCGAAGGGTCGAGGAAATGAAGAGATAAGATATAATATAAGATATATTTTAGTTGTGATTAAATTAATACTTCCATAACATTTCAGATAATTGAGGTACTTGCATTATTGCCTGATGTCCGAATGAAAAATGAAAAATCGTATATTTTATTGATGTTTTGAAATAATATAATTTATATAAGGTAAAAAAATCATATTAATAAAGGCCAAGACTATTTCCATTTTGGAAAATTATTAGGATATTGAAAAATTCAGTTATATCCATAATTTATAAATATAAATTTGGACAATTGTCACAAGACTGACAAGGCGACATCCTACAACGAATGTCCAAATTAAATAAGTTATTGGCTTTCTTGAAAACCTTGAAAATAGAAATATTTTGCTATGAATTTGTTATATAATAATTTATTACAATAATTCCAAAAATTAAATTCAAAATATTTCCTTAAAAATTATCTCAAAAATGGCAGATATCCACATTATTTCTGAAAATGAATGAGTCATCAAGTTGGTTTTTGCAGTAACTTGTATTTTAGAAAATGTATCTCATTGAAATAAAGTGTAATAATTTGATATATCTAACTGCTAATGAATTTTATATACTTAAGTTTGTGTTTCTTATAATAAAAATTATTGATTATTTTGTTATATTATATGCGGTTTACATGGCGTGGATTAGACATATTTTCCGATTATTCGATTATTTCCGTAAATTGGAAACTTAGAAATCTACATACTCATGATTTATCGCAACACAATCAAGGACGAAACAATCAAATATTTATTTTTAATTAACAGTTAAGATTGAAATGCGCATTCCAATGCCATGAAGTATATGATACATTAAGGGCGTATACAGAAACTTCCATGGGACTGTCAACAAAAGTAATATACCCTCAGATTACAAGTTTATTATTTAGGCATCTGGTCAATTCAATAAGCAGACTAGCTTGTAAAATTATTACTATCGATTCAACTGTCGTAAAGGATTAACGAATGTTAGCATTTTATCTGTGTCATTTTGCAAATATTTATTACACCCATTACATGTAAATTTACATGTAATAGGTATAATGTCACATACATTGGAGTGAATCGAATATTATCGACAGAAGGCATCGACTAGTATAACTTAGCGCAATAAAGGATTTTTAAAAAGAATAGGCATGTGTGGTTTTAAAATTTAATTAAAAAATTTTAATAATTTTTGGGAACGTAATTTGTAAAGCATTTAAATATTCTCCTTCTATTTATAACATATTTGATACAAGGTGCTCTTAACATATGTTTTATTTCTAGTTTTAAATTTTTACCTAAAATTGACCTCATTTATAGAGTACACTAATCTCTCAATTTACGCGGTAGATACGTTCCAAGAAACTAACGCGCAAATCGAAACCGCATAAATCGAGACTTCAAATTCATACAAAAATGATAGATAGGTTCCAGAAAATAAAAATCTGCGTAAATCGAGACTTCGAGTTCATATAAAGTATGGGGATAGGTTCCAGAAACTCGCGTGAAACGAGGCATAAAAAATACAATTTTATTTAGAAATAGATTTGAAAAATGCATGAAAAATTTCGGAATTGGGTGTATAAACAAGCAAATTTCTTGAGCGAAACACGTGCACTCCACAACACAATATTTGACGTACTTCACGCGTAATGGAGTGTGTTGCAGACGTCTGGTCGTTGAAATGTGAGTAATCTTATGCAATATATGCATATGAGAGACACTTGCAACCAAATATGTTTTATTTCATTAAAAAATATTATTTTTTATGACCGCGTAAAATGGGTACCGCGTAATTCGAGGAATTGGTGTATTTGACATTCTTAGCATCTTAGGGGTTTGCTCAGTGGCTTATCTCTATTTGTCTAAAAAGCTAATGGGATCGTAGAAAATCCCTGGGACCACAAAAATAACAAAAGATAATTTATTACTAACAGAATTTGTAATCTCCCTCGTGGAGGAAGGTTAGTGCAAATATTTCGGTAGATTAAATTTTCAAGTTTTCAAAGGTAAATATGTTGACTAGACCAAGAAATTCCTTTCTTGTCCTACATTAATAAATATCCTGGGAAACAATTTATTATTTTCTCAATTGAAAAAATATCATTTATTTGTTGATATCAATATCTTTCAAAACAAATTAGGGAAGAAATATCTCTGGAAATTATCCAGCTGCAGTTATTGAGGCGCAGTTTTCAATGGGAGAGTATTAACATAAATTTAAGATTAAAATTCTTTGTTTATTTTGAATAAAAACGATTAAATAGTGAAATTATTAACAGGAATTATAAAAATTGAATTTATTATTTTAGTTTTTCTATGGAGCAACTGGAAGTTTTATTTAAGACATTGAGTAACAAGAATAGAAACAGAGTATACTCAGGGGTCAAACCGAGATAACAAATATTCGTAAGCTAGAATATCATATTAATAAATTAGAAAGCCCCATGCACGCTGGCATCGTATTAACTCAAGGTCAATTAAAAAGACGTCTTTTTAAAATGAGTAGGGAATAAGTCAATTTATTCACTTAGTTTTCTACTATAGGTCAATGTCAAATATAAAACATTGATATATAATCGAAAACTAAATGAAGATAAAAGAAAACAATTCAGAGATGAAGAAAAAGATAAATGACTTTAGTGCAGTGGTACGCAAACTATGTGCCGCGGCATATTAGTGTGCCGTAAAAGAATTTAAAATGTGCCGCTAATGCGAAAATATTTAGTACGAAAATATTTTTTTTAGTTATATAATAAAAAAAAGAAGTTAAAATATTTTTTTGTAGTTATTTAATAAAAACAAAACACTGTCAAGAAGTAACAATAATTGATAAAAGTGACCGTTATTTAATTGAATTTTTTATGGAAAATTCAAATTTGTTTTAAATTTTCCATAGTAGGCTTGCTATTTTTCTTTGAAATTTTTAATACTATGATTGGAATAAAGCCATTCGTAAAAAATTTCAAAATTTATAGTGGGGAAATTTGTAGAACTCATTATTTTGTGCCTTTCTATTTGTGCCTTGACTTTTTTTTTCTATTTTGTGCCGGGAGGTAAAAAGTTTGCGTACCACTGCTTTAGTGTAATAAAAATTATTAAACATTAACTAAATTTAAATTCAAATTCAATTAATCGAAAATAAGAAAATCTTGTCTCACATAAAATGTATTAAAAAATAGTTTTGGTGGGATATTAATAAACTTTTGGTAGAAATTAGCTCTGAATCTGGCTTCTCGTGTTGAGTAGAAAAATTAAAGAGGAAACCAAACAAAATAGAATTGATTGATTGATTATTAATATCAATTCGTTCACAACATTAGCTGACTGTTCTGTTTTCCCATTATAAGAAGTGGATTATTAGTAAAAAAAATTTTAATTAAAAAATAGGCTTATTATAAGGCCGCTGTTCTATTAGAGCAGTGTTTCTCAAACGATGTGCCGTGAGGTTGAACCAGTTGTGCCGCGAGGCTTTTTTTCTCAAATAAGTTGGTAATAAAAAAAATTTACAAAAACTATATAAAGTTTTTTACTATGCAAAAGTCGCTTCTGTGGATCAAAATTACTAAAAAATGTCTTTATTACCTTATAAAAATCTCTCGTAACCATATTTAATTAGTATAGACTAAAAAGTAGCTTTTTTATATATCATTGGAAAGTCAAAAAATTTGTAAAAATATTTGATTTTTGGGAAGGTGTGCCGCGAGCGAGAAAAGTCTGAGAAACACTCTATTAGAGTAACGTATTTAACCAATTTTTTATGTTTTTAATAAATAAAAAAATTTAATTTAAATAAGTAATTTAGTATTTAACATTATTTTTTAAATGAAATCAGTTTTTAAAGATCAAAATAGGAAAATTCATTAGAATATATTCTATAAACCAAAACTACCGAAAGTGTTGATATATTTTTTTAAATAATAGCCAAGAAAAAAAAATCCCGTGAAAGGTTTTGCCTTTAAGCTGCAATGTCAAAGCGAGGAATGTCCTCATTTCTGTTCGGAAAATCAATTTCTGAGGCTCTCAGGGCCTCTATTTACATAAAAAAATATCTGAAGCAGCACCTCCTACCATTTCTTGATAAGTAGGAATCAGGAATCATTACTTCTTCTGTCCTAACCTTGCCCCATGCCATTTTGCCAATGTCCCTTTGGAATGGTTTTTCAAACTAAAAATAAACCTTTTGGTCCAAAAAGCCATGAAATCTCCATGTGCACCTCAGATCCTCAGTACTGAATGTTTCTGGACTCATCTTTAAACGGGTGGACTGTTGAAAATGAAGCTCAGCTGGAACGGCGCATAAAGAAAAAGACAAAAGTGTCCCCCATCCATTCATATACTTTCATAATTTATTTCACTTCAAACAAAAGATTATTCAGTACTATGAAAAGGGGCTTAACTCAATTATCTAATCCTGAATGTAAAGATTGATAACTGTTTTTATTTTATTTCAAATTTTATCAAATGGTAAAAAGAGTAATGCATTTTTGAAATTTTAAGAAGTCTTTTAGTGGATAGACCTTTTTAGGAATGTAATAAATTCTTAGCCATCTCACCTGGAAATTCTCCATATTTCTGTAGACCAAAATATCTTCACGGCTCGTTTTCACTTTTTTCAATTGAATTTTTGCATTATCAATCGTAATTTGCTCGGCATTTATTTTTTCTATTTCGATCTTTTTCAGGCCACCCAACTTCTCTATATTCATTCGGTGGATTCGGGCCTCATTCTGAATAGAATTGTTTGAAGATTAATTCCTTACTAAAATTAAACAGATAAGCGTACCAAGAACCGATTAATCATTTCTGAAAGTTGTTTCGAAACTCTGTTAATCGAATCTAATTCTTCTTGTAAAAAATCGATTCTCGCCTTCAATTCGTTCTCCAATTCCGATGAGGTATTGTCACCTTCAATTGTAGAGATTCGGTGTTGGAGATTTTGAATGGTAAGATCAGTTTTATAAATCAGCTCGTCAAGTTTCATTAGGTCCTTTATTTTTAAAGAATTAACAATTATCCCATGAGAATTTCTGTCTAACAGATTCACATTTTCCTTTTCGACTTATGAGGTTTCGCAAATTTGCTCGATACGTTGTTCCGTCTGCCTCTTTATTTCTTTTAACGGTTTGTTGGGCAGCCAAATCAAGAGCTAATTTGTACTGTCGTTCTCGTAATCGGTTCAGTTCTTCATTTAACTGAAGAATGTAAAGCTCCTCTTCTTTCAAACTACATTCCGCTATTTGGAAGGCCTTGTTATAATCATAACAATCAGTTAGCAATAAGTCGAATTTATTCTGTGCTATGTCCGTTTTGGTTTTTAGGTTTTTTATTCTGAAATCTTTATGAGATTATCTTTCAATGTAAACTTACTTGGTAAGGTGGAATTCTTTTTGATCCTTCATATGACGGATGGCCGATCTGGCGACTTCTGTATCTCTTGCAGTCCGTTCGATTGTTGTTTGTAAAAACTCAAGCTAAATATATGAAGACTTACTAAGTGTCGTTGTTAGATTTGCATTAACATTTAAAATGGTTGTATAGAGCTGTTTCGGCTATTATTAGTCATTAAGGTTATCCAGTGTTGATTTGATGCAGAGTTATAGGGATTTAATGAAAAACAGATTTCAGTTCATCGTACTATTCCCAGTAAAATACGATCATTGCTGTGGGATGTGTATTTCAGAAAAAAATGATCTAAAACTGCTAAATAGTGATTACGAAGTTTAAAGTAATGAACTGGTCACCAAAGTCACTATAACTAAATATTATCAAAAGATGTGGATGAGTTGAATAAAAGAAACTTTGAAACAATTTACTCACAGGAAATATACAAGTAATACCTTTTAAAACGAAGAGGATGCGTTCCAACAAAGTATTTCGCTATGAGAAATGTCAATGTCAGAAGTAAATATAATATGATCATAACAGGAATGTAAGTGTATACATAATAAATAGGTGACTTCTCTATCTGAATTGCCAAGACTAACTGTCAATAACAGCATATATTAAATATTTTACATAATTCTTTGCTACGTTTACTGTATTTCTGAGAAAAGCAAAATAAAAGTAAATATTACATCTGTTGTAAATTGGTTTCGCTATACTCAAATTTCCTTGCTGGGGGATAAATTAAGCGAGTTAAAATATTAATCAAAAAGTAAGGATTACTTTATTCTATCTCTGTAGTATCAAATGAAGAGATACTGCATTGATATTGGAGCTTAGTCGGTCAACCTATATTTGCGACTTAAGGAAAAAAAAACTAGAAAACAGAATATCATAAACTTTATAAAGTGTATAATCTCAACGAGCGCAAAGTAAGAAGATGGAGTGTTACTTTATTTAAGTGGTGCTTAATCTTTTATAGTCACGGCTCACCTAATCGCCATAAATTTTTACAGGTTTGTTAAATTAATATGAAAAATAATAGTAAAAAAATAATGATGGTAGTCCGATATTTAGCTGCTTATCGTATTGCAAGAACTTTGGATGTCAGGTAAAAAAATATTGCAGTTTTCGCTGCCGAAAAAATCTTTTAATGGATTTGATAATGGATTAACAATAATAACAATAATAACAATAATAACAATAATAACAATAATAACAATAATAACAATAATAACAATAATAATAATAATAATAATAATAATAATAATAATAATAATAATAATAATAATAATAATAATAATAATAATAATAATAATAATAATAATAATAATAATAATAATAATAATAATAATAATAATAATAATAATAATAATAATAATAATATAAAATGATGATTACTTGGTAGCAGCATTTATTATTTAAAACAATAAAATGATAATTTAAGCCTTTTGCTGCAAATAATGTATTTAATGAAAGAATTTTCGACTATACGATAGTCCAATCAATTGACAAGGACTATCGTATAGTCGAAAATTCTTTCATTAAATACATTATTTGCAGCAAAAGGCTTAAATTATCATTTTATTGTTTTAAATAATAATAATAATAATAATAATAATAATAATAATAATAATAATAATAATAATAATAATAATAATAATAATAATAATAATAATAATAATAATAATAATAATAATTGTTTGCGATCAAAATAACTCATTATCAAAATTTTATTCTTTAACACTGTCATTTTCATTTCACCGTCTGCATTGCTGCTATCAATCCAAGGAAGAGCTTCGATAAGTATTTCCTCATTGCAAACCGTGTTTTCATTTATCGCTTTCGAAGCTTTCATCTTACTGTGCTCAACAACACTTGAATTGTCGAATAATAAAAATCGACACTTTCTACATTTGAATTGAACTAGATCTTTGGAAGATGCTGATAAATTAAATAGAGCTTGAGAAACTGTATTTGCGCATTTGTTGATTTTATCACTGCAATTCATGTTGAGATATCTCTTTAATTGTTTCCTGAATCCATCATTTGGACATATAACTGACTTTTCCTTAATTGTCTCAATCGCATCGTTTGGACCAATTCTTGATATTCCACCAAATTTTCTGCCACTTTCAATGAATTCACTGGTTTCATCGAAATAAGAAATAAGATCTTGGTTTGGAACATCATAAGCTTTAATAAATTTGTAATCAAATTCTCCTTCTTCAACTGAAGGATCACATTTCACACCTGAAGCCATTTTTACCAAGGAACTTAAATCCAACTTAACGATTCAATTTTTTAAAAGCCACCAAAATTTATCGAAACAAACAAAAACCCAAATTCTCGAATTTCCACTTTAACAAATCACTCAATAATTTCTACAACATCAAATAAATCAATTCAAAATTAACAACAATTAAAAACCCTTACGACAATTCATCGCATTTCCATTGCTCGCGTCTGTGTGCGCACACCAACAATATTCGGTCTAACCAGACCGCGCACACAGACGCGATAGACAAAAGCCAAATAAATGCCAGACAGAGGCAATCCCCCTCTGACTGGTCGAAACAATAATAATAATAATAATAATAATAATAATAATAATAATAATAATAATAATAATAATAATAATAATAATAATAATAATAATAATAATAATAATAATAATAATAATAATAATAATAATAATAATAATAATAATAATAATAATAATAATAATAATAATAATAATAATAATAATAATAATAATAATAATAATAATAATAATAATAATAATAATAATAATAATAATAATAATAATAATAATAATAATAATAATAATAATAATAATAATAATAATTTAAGTCTTTCTCTGACAAAATATTTTTATTAGATATTTCAAATTGATAAAACCAAATTTTTTCGACCCCTTTCGGAGACTTACACTTTGACCAACTCTTTATTTATTTACACTTTGAGTGTTAACTTTTTCCTGACCAGAATATTTTCAATTTTGTATTTTATCAACGATCCTGAACAAAATATCTCCATAGAAAATGTAAAAAAAAACTTAAAATATTATTAAATGTAAGAATATTATTTTAATAATTTTGAAATATTCACTTCTCTCCTTATTTTATCTGATTCTCTGATAATGTCTGACAGAATTTCTCGCAGCATTGCTGTTTCTTTATCAGCTTTACTAACCAACTTTTCAATATTGTTATTATCGGTCCCAATATCATGGAAAAGGGCTTTCTTTTCTTGCACTTCTATTTCTGTTTGTCGAAGAAGAGCTTTATGTTCATTGAGATCCTATATGAAATATATATTTATTAAATTCTTAAATGTGACAGACTTTTTTTAAACAGTTTAACAAAAACGAAATCTATACTCACATTCGATACTCTCACTATATCGTGATCTCTTTTATTCAGCTGTTCAATCGTCGTTTGCCACATTTTGATAACTTCTTTTCGAGCTTGATGTTCCTTTCGATATTGCTCGGCACTTTTATCAAGTTCGACTTGTAGAATTTTCGTCTCTATAACGGCTTCATCAAGGTTCTTCCTTGCTTTGGTTTGTATGTCAATCAGCTCCATAATTTGATGATTCAACACCTTTTTGTAATAATTAATTATTACTAATTTATTAATTAGTTAATAAAACTTAGTAAACACAATAACTCGTTGGTGATAATATAGTAAGTAACCCCAGTATTGAAAGTTATATCAGTAAATTATTTTCACAAGTTGTGAATTAAAAATTTATTATTATTAACCATAACAATTATTATTTTTATTTATTTTTAATTCAATGGGACGAAAATACAGAAAACCGAGATGGTTCAAACCCCAAGAACACTATTGAAATTACAAAAGTGAAATCAAGACAATAATCTTAAAATAATAATTTTAGTAAAAAAAAGCAAGATCCTAAAAATTATTTAACTCTCCCTTGTTAAGTTCATATAAATATTTAAATAATTATTTAATTTTAGTATAAAAAAATAATTGTTTTATTTTTAATATATTGCTTATTGGCTATCAATAAATATTCATTACTGTAATAATAAATATTACTAATTACTAAAATAATAAATTGTTTTTCAATTCTTTCAACATTAAATTTTTTTAATAATCTTATATTTCATTTATAACATAAAACACAATGCATTTGTAATAATTTTTTAATAATTAATTAATTTAATAAATAAAAAAAAGCATTAAAATTTGTTTCAATGTTTATCATTTTACAAAATAAAAATAATATAGCTAAAATTTATTTTTAAATAAATGTTTAAAAACCATTTATACCGATATTATTTCCATAAAGAATGTTGTGAGGGAGCTACCCTCACAGAAAGCTGATAATAGTAAAATTACGAGAATAATAAAATCCAGATTGAATAAGATTTTATTATTATTAAAATCCTGTTGCACATCGATTGATGAGTCGGTTGTTTCTGTTGAATGCCATCTTGTTTTTTGAAATAAGTCTGCTTTTCTTTCTTCTTTTCTTCTTCTGCATTGTTTTTGAAAAGATTCTTTCACGCTTCTGTTTGTTATTTGAAAGCCTGCTTCACGCTTATTTTCAGTTATTTAAAAAAACTTAAAAAATTAAATTAATTATAAAATAATTAAATTAAATTAAATAATAATTCGAAGGCACTACAAAGAAGAAGAGTAAACGAGGTCTAGAAAATCATTATCATGAATATTTTTTAAAGTTTCTTCTAAAAAAATAACCTAAATTAAAATTTGGTTAATCTTTTTATTTTAAACCTATTGTTGGGGATACCTAAATAATAAAATCAAATAATTATTAAATAAATAAAATGATCACAGGGAAAATAAATGAAATGGAGGATGGGTTGTTCCAGAATTCTGAGAAACAAAATTGAGAAAAAGAAATTGAAAATGTGAGGAAAATATTTGAGTCAATAAAAATTAAACAGTGAAATACGACAAGTTCGTTCTTAATTAACAAGTACGTGAGAAAGTAGGAAGACAAAAATAAACATAATATTTTTTATATTATGTTTATACATAATTTATACATAATATTTTTATTTATTTTGAATAAAATAAAATAACGTTCCTTTGACTGAATATATTATTATAAAAATAATGAACTAAATCCGTTAAACAGCTTTGTAGCTCACAAGCAACACTATGAAATGGTTAGTTCTTATTTATTTTAGGTGATCTAAACGTGAAATTCTGGTATGGTGCAAATTCGCTACACAATACAATTTAGGATTAAATTTGTATATTTCGATAGCCTGTACAAGATTAAGGAAAGGTATCACAGGGGAAACCGAGAAATGGCGTCTTCTAAAAATGATATATCTCGACAGCTTTCAAGGATAATAGAAGAATTGGAGATGACCTAAGGGGAATGCATTATGTTGTGTTATATTATATGTTATAAATCGAATTTTTGTGTTTAAATAATATTAGAAAACAGCAAAATTTAATTGTATAATATAATATTTTATTTTAAAAAGTTTACTTTTAGTCTTTGTATAACAGGAATCAAATTATTTTTAATGACCATTTCCTAGATTTTTATTTGCATATTATACTTATATAATAGCTTATTAATAAAAAGTAAATGTACTACCAATTTGTTTATTATAAGCTCTCTATTTGTTAAATTCCCATTGTTAACTATTCTCATTTGATTCCTCCTTTTTACTTAAGAACCTCCTACCACACATGAGGAACACTCACTTTGGTGATCTGTAATTCTTTAACTTTGATTTTACAACGTACGTTTTCTTGATAAATAAAGTTAAAATCATTTAATACGACGGTTTTCACTGATTGTTCGAACGAAGTTAGAATATGAATTGTCAAATAGATAAATTTTTGCTTAACTACTTGCGGTGGAATGATGTGCTATGCACGTTGACTGCTTTCTGTACTAAAAATAATTATGGTGTGCATAGTATGTTGTGAGGTCTTTGCTAAGCCCGGCAGTTTTATTAACAAAGTATATATTGTTTAGTGCCAGACTTATAAGTTAAAATAACATAAGAGCTCACTACGAATTGCTTTGGGCTAGTTTGCCACTCACGCATGTTTATTAATTGACAATGCAAGTAGTTAAATAAAGGTTAGGTCACCAAATTTAGCGTAGACTTATTATCCACTATATATATGAAATCAGAATGTAATCTATCCATCAATGGTCTTCAATCCATTTTAGATATAGATCCATTTTTCATTTAATTTTAAATTAATAAAAATAAAAACTATTTCAAAAACAAATAGATTACAGCCGATCTACTGTTATCCTGTCTTGTATATTGACTAAGATAATCTTCCAAATCTTCTTGATTATTACATTCGGCTAAATACTTTTCCAGATCTTGTTGGTCCCATTGCATCTTTTCTTTGATCTCTTCAAGCAGCATTGATTTGGCGTAGTTTGAATTCTGGAATAAATAAATACCATCAAAAATTGGATCCATTTCAATTACCTCATAAATGTTCTTCCTTTTTGCAATCTCCACTAACTGTTTCTGATGATTTTCGATGTCTTGTTTTATCCTTCCAAGTTCTCGTTCAGAGATTTTTGTCAAATGGTTTTCCGTTTCGATGTCGTGATTTAGAGCGTTTACGATACTTTCACAATTGCTTCGTTCTAAACGACAATTTTTCTTATGTTCGGCAATTACGGTGAGCTTTTCCTGCAGCGATAATATTTCATGCTTGTTCAATATCACGTCTTTCTTGGTGTCTCGAATCTAGATTGAAAAAAAGAGTTAGATTCCTTGCTATTATTATTACCAAATAGCAAAGTTCCTTGTTAGTTTCATTTGCTACCGGAATCGAGATCCCTTTATCCCAACCTAATTCAATCAAAATATCATTTACTATTTCAAATTCCATATCCGCATTTATTAAAATTTTGAATTTAAATTTAAAACAAACGTTG
This sequence comes from Schmidtea polychroa, assembly GCA_959609185.1. NCBI lineage: Eukaryota > Metazoa > Platyhelminthes > Tricladida > Dugesiidae > Schmidtea > Schmidtea polychroa. The sequence goes on from CAUHTR010007313.1 coordinate 125,469, forward strand.
TAATACAATAGAATTTCAATTAATTAATAATTAACATAAGATTTAGTTTTGCATATTTGTACACATGGCCGTATACAAAATACGAGATATATTATGATATATCCCCGTTAGGAATTGCAAACTTACCAATGTCCGTATCTGCTGGTAATACCGAAAATATATTCCCATAGCGGGTATTTCGTGATAATACCGGTAATAATTAGGCAGTTTTTGAATGATAATTTTAATAAATTATATGATTAAATTTTACTTTTTGATTTTGACTATTTGATTTCTTATTTGACACAAATATTTAATATTGCCATTTCAAAGGAACCAATAATCTACAATTAAAATCCAAATGACGATAAATGAAACTTTAAAGGAAAAAATCAACCATAAAAAATGTGGTTTTTGAAACCCTCTCCATATTTCACTCTCTTAATTTCAACACATTTTAGATATAAGTTAATGAATAGATAAGAATTTATACTGAAATAAGGAAACAACACTAGATTTGACATATCAATATTTTTTTAAATTAACCCACTTTCTGTAATCGGATCGATCTGAAATTTCGATAAGATGCAGTGTTCTTGACAACAAATCTACTTGGCAAATTTCAACTCAATCTTATCACGGAAATAGGTTAATTTGGCTTCACAAATTTTACGTGGCACATACAAACATCAACGAAGTTAATATTGAGAAAAATAAAACAAATCATAAATTAATTAAAAGATAAACGATTTTAGTCAAAGTTTTGTTATGAAAATGTGTTAGATCTTCGTGATGGATCTGTAGTTCTATGGATCTTTCATGAATTATTTCAATAAGTGTTTTTAGTAGGGAGTACTAAGTTAACCTGTTACAAAAACCAATTGAAGTCATGGGTAAAGAAATAAAATGAAATATTCAGCGTATCAAAAGGTAATTTCAGAGTGTGATGTTTTATTACGTAATGTCACAGCTCAATGTCACAACTCACAAGATCTTTTTCAGGCACAAAAGACTTAAAAATCTTCGATCAATAAAGAACTTGATAAAATATTCTCAATTGTACAAAACATGGAAGTTTATGATAAGCTAAGATGTGTTGAAGCTCAAATTCGTGGTCTTACAAGAAATGCTCATACTATCTTTTCTTGAACCTTGACAACTTATTCATCCTTAATTTATATTGGTGCTATTCTTGATACAGATGAACAACCTATATCAAATGATCATCAACCAACCATTAAATCTAGAATACCTACATATCCGCCAAAATTTGGTAGAGGTATATCAAAACCTACGGATAATAATTTAAATGATTTATACTACTTTATTACAAAAGGAAATTAGCAATATATAGCACAATGGAAAATTACTGCTGAATGTACTAGTGAAAGATTTATCCTCCAGAAAAGTGATCTGGTAAAGCATGGAATCAAGATTCGTGGAGTCAATTTCGATGATGAGTGATGACACAAATGACAGATTTCAAATTGTACCGATTGCCTTTAAGGATATTTTAGATCACTGCTACCAACTGGGATATAAAATGGCAGTAAGTAAAAGTAAGTAGCTCTCTTTATGAACTCACAATATCTTATATAAACAGGATCATCTCTGTTATGTATAATAAATAGAATAAAAAGTCCACTGCAAGTTTTGACTGACACTCAAGTTGATGTCATAATTGCATATATTGAAAAAAACATAAGAATAAATTATTGGATAAATGAACATCAATATAATGTTACTGTGGGGAAGTATTAAATTGCGCTGATATTGCAATTCATGTCAAATCCTACCATGAAGATATCAAAGATACAAATGTTGTACAAAAGAGAGACATACTTAATAATGTAATATTTATGTCATCCGATGAAAGTTCAGAATGATGGTCCAAACACTCGATTAAGGCATATATCCTATATTACTGTCTCAAGAAATCCTCAATTTATATAGATCATTTTATTGGAAATGCACACAAATTGCATAACTACAGGACTTTCTTCAGCAGTTTCCCTTTTAATAAATATCATCAATGGAATAAAATTGTAATTCTATTCAATATTGGGAAAGATGGACAGCGGTTCTGCTGGCGTCATGTAGAAGAACGATTTCAGCCTGACTGTATTCAGCCAACTGTGAAATATGGAGGAGACTCCATCATGTTTTGGAGTCTTTTCTCAGCTTGTGGAACTGGCCCTCTAGTGAAGTACAATAATCACATGACGTCAGTGGAATACCGTGCCATTCTGGAAAATTCGCTTGTTCCCTTTCTCCCAGAAATTGAGGGGCTCATTTTCCAACAAGATAATGCACCAAACCATATTTCGCACATTGTGAAGGAATTCTTTCTGCAGCACAGCATCATTTTTTTTTATTTGGGTTTCACAAAGCTCCGATCTGAACCCTGTTGAGTTTCTGTGGGACGTCCTTGGTATACGAGTTCGCAAAAGAATTCCCTTTGCCCGTAACACCTCTAAACTGGAAACGCATCTGCATGAGGAATGGTCTTGAGTTCCTGACAGAAGTAGTCGATACACTACCTAAACAAGTGCGCCTTGTTATCCAGATGAAAAATAATATAACGAACTACTAACTTTCTCAGCACTACAGACATTCAATATTCGTGTGTGTTTGTGACATTTGTTCCCATTGCTGTTCATTATAAACTGTTCATTAGAGATTGAAATATATGTAACTGCCTGACTGGAGACTTTTGGTAGGCGGGTATATGAATAGTCTTTTACTTAGATAAAAAGAGAGGCTTTACAACAATAATTGATCCAACAACTGATAATAGTCTTTAGATGCACTTTGACTTGACCAATGATCTATTAAAATTTGTACTAAGCATTCAAAATATTATGAGAAATATACAAGTGGAACTTAAGGAAATCCGAAATGTACAATGATAGTCACTTTATTAAATACCTTAATTTGAGTGTTGACTTACTAATCCTAAAAACAACAATAATGAAATAAGATCTTAAAAGAATTATAACAATGAAAATACAGGATAGATTACCTATTGATAACTACGGTTACCAGGTATCCGGTTTTAAACCGGACAGTCCGATATTCTTTAAGGTTTCACCTGGTAACCCTATTGATAACATCAGTAAATATCAATTATTCATAAATGACATGATAATTCAAATAGATGGTAATCATGACAACTGCAAAAAAATGTCATTGAAAATACAAAAAATAAACCAGAACATTAATCCTAACAAAAATATTTTTATAATTAAAATTGCAGACCCAGTTCATTTAGCTATTAAGAAAAGTTCTGAACTGATTTGCACCAAAAGATTAAAATGCAGGACAGAACAAAAAGAGGAATTGACGAAACTATGGAACAGAACTAAACCGCAAATTGGAACAATTTATACTTAGTTATGCTAATGACCTAAAACCACTTTCAATTCTTAAAGAAAATCTGTTTATTCCAAAATATAAGGATAGTATTGTTGAGGTCAGTAAATTAAAATAAATTTAAATGAAATTTAGGTTGAAAATTTAAATAAAAAGTAAATGAAGGAAAAAGACAAATAAAAGCGTGATCATGCACAGAATCGATAGTAAAGGAAAGTATGATGGAAGCAGTATTAGGAAATGGCAAAAGCAGTTGCGAAAGGCAAGAATCCGGAAATCCGAGAAAAGTCAATAAATTGTAAAATCATCGAAATCGAATTGGGAAAACGTGACAGGTATAGATTAGCTAATGGTCAACAAGATGATGATTAGGGATTTATCAGAAAATGGTTAGAAAGGGTCGAAAGCATTCAAATGTGTTAAAACAGAAAATCGTTAATTAATTAATTAATTGACTAATAGAAAACCCGAGCTAATAGAAACCCGAGCGAATGGAGAGCCCGGGAGATGAAGGAAACCCGAGCTTGGTAAACAAAGAGAAAAGTAAATAAAAGGAAGATTTGGGCCCATTATCGTGACACAATGATTAATAGGAAAAGACCAAGGAGAAGATAGGGCGTGCAGAAAGACCGAACGGGCCATTAATTATCTTTGTTCGTTGGACCATTATGAGTGATAGTCAAAGCAGATATGTGGAGTCAAATTTCAAGTGAGAGATTGGCTCGGCAATAACCATTTGTCATCCTGATTCAGAAGAGTATATAAGGAATGGGAAAATCAGAGAAAATCGCCATTTTGCCTCAGTTAGGGTAAGAAGAAACGAAAATAGGCGAAAGGTAAAAGCGAATTGAGGAGATTAGGGAAAAAGAAGATATAGAATAGGAATACGACAAGGTGAAAAAGGATCGAATCAAAGAGAAAAAGGAAAATGTTGTTCAAGAGAACCTAATTAAATAAAAGGTGAATATTTTCTTTTGTCAAAGCATCAACACCGAGCGGAGAATCAGTCAAACTTAACTTTGATTATTGATTGTTTATTGTTGAGAAAAGAATATATTTTTGTGATTCAAATATACGTTGGGTAGTTTATTGTTTTGATTAAAAGGACACGAGGAGTCAGAGGTTACCGACTTAAATTACCTAAAACCCAACAGCAGTATTTTAATTGTAAAATTTTAATTGTGGTTCCTCCGACGAACTTTTTTTTAGTTACCCCTAATTTCATTCTGCGTGTGATAAATTTGCCCAATTTATGGTTTTTCAAAATTTTGTAGTTATCTCTCTTACAATTTTAAATCCATTTTTACAAATATATAACTATTGTTTCGATGTTTAATTTTATTCTATTTCATATTCGATATGGATGTCTATCGATTCAAATCATTTTGGGTATATTTCCGAAAATAATAATCTAATGCAGTGGTCTTCACACTGTGTTACGCGGAACCCTAGGGTCCCATGAAATCCTTCAATTTAACGCATCATTTCACATAAGGGTTCCGCGAGCTTTTGAAGTTTGAAGACCACTGACCTAATGTTAAATTTATTTAATGCATTTCTTCATAAGTTTTATGATAATACTGATACTATAATTCATTGTTATAACTGCAAATTTTTGAAAAATATTTTTCAAAAAAAAATAAAATCAAAATTGCGATCAAAACTTTATTAATTAATTTAAAAATAATTTTTATAAACTCGATTTATATATTTAAGGAAATGTTTTATTTCAATGAAATAAAATTGTTTTAAAGAATCAAATGAAAATTTGGGCTAATTTTAATGATTTAAAGTCAAGTTTAACTACATATCACTTTTTAGATTTACTAACTAGATTTTAAGATTTTTATAATTAAAAGATCTTTTTAATTAAAAGTAAGTTTTAAATATATTTAAATGTTTTTAAGTAGTTTTAAAATAAAATGATATTTGTGAATGCTAAAACATTTTCATATTAAGTTTAGTGGTTTGACCGTAGACTTCAGAAATGCCAGTCCCGCACATGAGAGAACATAAAAATAATTTTACTGGTGCATATTCAGTAAGAAACATTTTATATCTTTGTTTTGAACACTGAATTAAAGAATACTGGACAAGTGTTAGAAAAGCCTTTCAAAATTCGTTTCCCATTGATCAGAGTCGCAATTGTAAGCGTAGCATGCATTGCTATCGGGTCAATGATAAGTGAAAAATCAGCGGGGATGCTTGATAAATACAACGTTTTTGTGCCTTCCGATGAGTGAATTCCAAATTAATTATATTTTTATTTATGAATATATCAAATTTAGTTTTTGATTTATATTTCGGTTGCTTTTTTTAGAACTGTTGATAAATTGATCAGATTGATTGTTGAACCAATTGGAAATGTTTTTAATAAGTTATTGGGATATTTATTAACTACATAAATATTGCTTGTGAACTGCATATGAAATGCATTGAATTTAAATATTTCAACGAAGTCAAAAAATAATCAAGTTTCACTTGCATCTTCTTTAAAATTGTGTGCAGAATGTTTTCTCTCGTAGAAATTCCCTCTTTGGATCGGATATTTTTCAAATCTTTATCAATCACTATAAATCTTTTCCTTTCTTCGGCTGACATTGATGACAGACAAATTTTCACAAGGATCTTTATTTTAAATTCTTAGGTGCAAAATACTAACAGATGCTCCAAATGTATATTTTTGTTGTATTGTGCATTGTAAAATGTCTCGCATGTCTGTACAGAGATGACGGGTGGTCTCTCCAATGTATGTGACATTACGTTCATTACAGGTAACACAGTGTCACCGATTTATTACTGAACATATCATGACCTTTCTATGACTTTGAAATAATTTTAACATTCGCATTTCTAATGTCTTTAAAATATCTTTTCTAAAGATTTTTCAAACCCTCGAGAATCGGTAAAACGATAACAGAATCAACATCGGCGAATATATCACTTTATGATATCAAATTTAGCATTATTGCTATCAGCGTTATTTAATTGAACATTCTCAGCCATATCCACTAGAATACTTTTTGAATTAATAAAAGGAACATTCAAGGGAATTAAATAAATCAACACCAGGTGAAATCATGTCATCAATCTCATTCGGCTTATTGACATATTTACAAACAGTTTTACACACCATTCGCTGTAAGAAAGACTTAGAATATTCATTATTATAGAGCAATTTAATGAATTTGTATACATTACTAGTAGATTTACATTAAGTAGACGGTAATGTCTGTAGAGACATACAATTTATTCGAATAAAGAATTTATTCAAATTAACATTGCAGTAAATAATTGTCATATCTTCTCCAATAATCAATATACCGACGAAAGCACGATTTCTTGATCTGACGATTGTATGGAAATTATTGAAGATCTTGACCATCATCATAGAGATCATTGATAAAAAGACGAAGGTTTCTGTTTCTTGAATGTCTGGCATATTTTATTTATGGGTTCTGAGGAGATTTGATGATTGGGAAGTTGAATGTTTCATTAATTGTTTTTTATATTGAATTTGATTTTGGAAAAGAAGTCCCGATTATTTAAACAATGATTTTAATTTTTGATTTTAATTTAATTCATTTAATAATATATTTTAAGTTCAATTATTAAATTGATAAAAGTGGGAGTCAGAGGAACTACAGTTTCTTCATCTTGATCAAAAAGTTCAGAAAGAATTTCAAGTAGCAAAAAGAAATAAAACAAGGCTGAGTGTATCAACGAGAACTAATTCAGGAATTCTGCAACCAATGTTGAGAATTTTGAAAAATACTTCTGAATCGAAAGGGGTGGAAAATTTGGAATTCACAATGGAGAAAATTTTAATTCTATTCCCTCGATCTGAATTTATATGAAATAATTTTGTACAAAAATCAATTTGTTTCAAGTCCCCTTGATGTCAAACAAATTCCCGTTAAATTTAAGAAATGTAAATAAAAACCATTGAATTCAAAATACTAAAACAATTGTTATTATATGTGAAATATGCGTATCAAGCATGTCTGAAATATAATTGTTTCGTCATCCTTTGGAAGCTCGCGCCAGAAGGGAAGATGTCTATTTGAAAGTTGATGATTTTTTTTCGCAAATGAGGGTTTACAAAGGAATATTTGCGTTGGTGTTTGTACAGATAGTGTTGTGGCAATGATGGATAATAATTTTGGATTCGTATAAAATGTTATTACTGATGGCAATGATCATATAATTTTTATACATCAGGAACCGTTTGTAGCCAAAAAAATATCACCAGTATTAAATGATGTGGTTAAAATCATTAATTTCATCAAAAGCCAAACACTTTATTAACAAACCTTTGCAAAGATATGAACTCCGATTACAAAACCTTATTGACACATGCAGAAGTACGGTAGCTCTCAAGAAGTCAAAGTTTATATATGTTATTGCAGTTGAAAGATGAAGTTGTTATATTTTTAACTGAGCACAAATCTGATTTAGTTGAATTTTTCACAATGAACTCTGGCTTCTAAAACTGTATTATTTGTCAGATATTCTTGAGAAATTAAATGATTTAAATATCTCGCTTCAAGGAAATAATTGTAACATATTTATATTAAAAGATACAATTGAAGGTTTTGTCAAAAAGTTAATATATGAAAAAAATAGACTGGAAAATGGTTCATTAGAAATGTTTACGGCTAGAAATACCGCTAGAAATCTAACCAATTAATGAATTTTGGTTGGGGATTAGGGCGGAATTTCCAACAATTTTTGAAATGGCTCGAACATACTTCTACAATTTTGTGCAAGGTATTTATGCGAAGTATCATGGTGCCAAAGTTGTCAAGTAAACAAATTTGGTCTAAAAATCCTTGGCCTACATAATTCTGATATATCTTCGGTTTATTGATTTTATTATTTATAAAAAAACTTAAATTTGACATAAAGACCAAAGCCAATGTCGGAGCAAAAGGAGCACTCGTAGCAATACCATTTATACCCTTTATTATTAAAAATAAATTAATATTATTATTATTATTATTATTATTATTATTATTATTATTATTATTATTATTATTATTATTATTATTATATTATTATTATTATTATTATTATTATTATTATTATTATTATTATTATTATTATTATTATTATTATTATTATTATTATTATTATTATTATTAATATTATTACTAGGAGCTCCGCCCCTGTTCGCTTCGCTTCACCAACCCCGTTAGAACGTGGGGTTAATAATAATTGTTATTTAAAATAAATTAAAAAATCTCGAAAAGACGTTCTTCCACACCCTAGGTGATGTTTCAACCCATCTATAGTGTATGGGAAGTTTATCATATTAAGATATTAAAATAATTGTAATTGTTGATTGATATTGGATTAATGATTTTGCAGAAATAAGATTAATATAAAAAATAATTCCCGTATCAAGATGCCAAGACCAAGATTAAATTTGACAGAAGAACAAAAAAAGAAAAGACTCAGAATCCAGCGACAATTATATGAAAACCGAAACATAGGTCGAAGAAGAGAAAACAATTTAACAAACGAACAAATTGGAGCACAGCGAGCAAAAGATCAAGAGCGTCATAGAATAGCCAATTTAACCCCTGAAAAAATTGAAGCACAGCGAGCAAAGGATCGTTCACGTAAAAGAGTAGGCAATTTAACCACGGAACAACATCAAGCAAAAAAGGTCGAAAGACAACACCAAAAACAAACAATCTTGGATCTTTTTTTGAAGTTGAAGATGTTGAATACTTGAACCTGGGAGACCTGACTGTAGAATGCCCGCATTGTGGGGCTCTTTCATTTGAAAGTGAGCGAGGTAGATCCATACATACCTGTTGTCATAATGGTAAGGTTCAATTAAATCCGTTAAAGCCATACCCGGATGAACTCAAAACGGGTAGGAATTATCGTGAGAATGTCCGCGTGTATAATAATATGTACGCTTTTGGATCCTTCAATGCGAATGTGAATGAGATGAAAGGTAGTGGCCCCTATTGTATGAAAGTGCAGGGGTCTGCTTTTATTAAAACATCAACGTCTCTTATTTCCAAGAATCAACATTATATCATACACCAGCTCACCCTATTTTTGGACATGGCCAACTATATGTGGCCTTATCTAGGTGTAGATCAAGAAACGGAATATTAATTCAAGTTGAAGGAAATGTAATAGATAACATAGTATACAAAGAAGTTTTGAGTTAAAAAATATAAAATAATTATTTATTAGTTTGGCTGTTTCTTTTCTTTGTAATTGGGCAAGTCGTGGTAGATATTTAACAGATTCACGTCTAATCCATACGTGAACATCTATAACCAGCAAATTTTGGGCCTAACAATGCCCCACAATACAGACACCGATTATCTTGGCCACTCAAACTAAGCATGTAAAGGTTGATATTTAATGTGTTTACGTTCAATCTGAACGTACAGCATTTAAATCCACCATTTTTGAAGTTCATTTCCCCACAATAGATGCACAGATAGTCCATGTCGCCCATATCAAGATAAAAAAACCAAAAAAATTATAAAAAATAATAATAATAATAATAAATATATATATAAAATAATAAAAATAATAAAAATAATAAAAAACAAAAAAAAGACAAAATATATAAAAAATAAATTTAAAAAATAAAACAGAATAATAAAATAAAACAAAGATAAATTTAAAAAAAATTTAAAAAAAATTAATAAAAAAATAAATAAATAAATAAAAGAATAATAAAAAAATATAAAAAAAAAGAATAAGAAAAAAAATTTTAAAAATATAAAAATAAATAATAAAAAATAATAAAAAAAATAATAAAAAAAAGTAAAATTCGGATGGAGGGAACCCTTAGCTTTTTTATATACAGAAAGATTATTATTATTATTATTATTATTATTATTATTATTATTATTATTATTATTATTATTATTATTATTATTATTAACAATGATATCAAATTCATACATTTTCATATATATATATATATATATATATATATATATATATATATATATATATATATATATATATATATATATATATATATATATATATATATATATATATATATATATATATATATATATCATTTAATAAATATAATGAGATTTTTATCAATAATAAATTCCATCATAGGCCATATTTGCAAAAATATTTTTCATTTTTAAAGCTTGACAATAGAGTTATTGCGGGAAATTGTACAAATCGTTTTCGAGAAAGTAGTTAAATATTTACGCAGAGAAATGAAAATATTCGTGGAAATCTGAATGAATTAACAATCCATTTTGTTTTGTAGACAAATAATCTCGGATTACGCCATTTGATTATTCGACAAAAGATGCTGTAATCGATCGATACTCCGCAATTAGGCAGCATCGCATATAATTGGTTGGTGGAATTTTAGATTTTATTCCATGGCTTTTATAGTGATGCAATTTTGAAGTTGCTTTAAAATTGATAAAAATATTAAATTAATCCGTTTAATAAATAAATAAATAAATAAATATTAGTAGAAATAATGTTTTATTAGTTAAAAAATTAGGTTATTATAAAAAGAAATATAGACAAGATTTAGGCTATAAAGGAATACAAGTGTGCCCACACTGATGGCAAGGAAGGTCATTTGACTCACACTAAAAATCCGGACATTCTTAATTTAATTATTTTTTGTTCTTAATTTATCATTTATTATTATCATTTACGTAACGACAACATTATTATTTGAATTTTTCCAATCCTACTTTCATTTACAATACTATATAAAATCATCTGTAGTAGCGCCTCGAGTAGCTTAGGACTAGTGTCAGTCACACAAGTATTGTTTACGGTCCTTCGCTTGGTCTTCGGTTTGATCGGTCGCGGTGATTCGACGATTGACGTGCACCATGAACAGCATATATAACTTATGCAATTGTCCTGTTTTGTTCCGTTTGCAAGTATACACCTTTCACTAAATTTGTTGGTTGTTTGATTTTTCCTTTTATAATAGATATATTAATATTGTTGATTTTTTGTTCCATGATGGGAACATCAAAAAATCTTTAATGTCTAAAACAGATTTAAATAAAACTATGATTGATCTCTCTAGAAAATATGAGTGCTTCTACAATTCCCAATTCGATTATAAGTCAATTCAAATCATCTAGTCTTGACCTTGATAAATTGTTAGGACAAAGTTATAATGGATTTTCTGCCATGGGTGGCAAAAATAATGGCGCATAGACAATTATTTGAAAAAAAGAATCCTAAGGCTGCCTTTGTTCATTGATTTTCTCACAGCCTGCATTTGGTAGTGAATGATCTCAATATAGTTCCTGAGGTTTGATATGCTATAGCAACTTCCGCGAAAGTTCTTTAAGAAAATCATTAGTTCCAAACATACCATTGTTTTGTGAAACTCATTGGACGAGTAAATACATGAGTATTAAGATATTTTCTGAAAATGTTCAGCACATTTATAATCAGTTGAATCTTTGGCAGCGACCTCCAATGGCAATATTAGACAGACACCTCACCAATTTGTCAAATGTTTTCGTTAACTTTTTTATTTTGTTTAAATATAATTGCCTCATATTCGTCAGTACTTGAACCTATTACATAAATACTTCAAACAAAACATTTAGATATTGTTTAAGTAAAAGATCATAAACAGAAGCTTTCAACAGTAATTAATCTTCACAGAGCAGATGCCGAGACGTACACTACTTCTAATAGCTTTTGTGATTTTAAGTATAATAAAAATATGATTAAGAGTTTGATTTTTAGATCGTGGTCATTAACTTCTATGTTTGAAAATTCAAGCAAAGGTATACATTAGCTCTTTTCTCTTTTGAATAACAATGGTTATTCAAAAGGTTTTGTAGAAAGATTGACTAAAGAAACAATTGATCATCTCTTGATTACACGTAATGGAAACAAGGAAAATTACAGTTCATTTAAATATGGTGAAGCTTTAAAATCTCATGTTTTAATGATTTTATATTCGGAAGGTTTTACAATTTTTAAGTTCTCTGTCATGAAATCATTAGGCAATTCCAATTTATTTCAAATAGTATCAAAATCTATAAGTTTTCATGTAATGGGTAAAATGCCACATACATTGGAGAGATTTCTCGTCATCTCCGAACACGAATTCTTGAATATAGCTGCTTGAAAGGCCTAAGTCATATAGTTGAGCATAGGAAAATGTGTGAAGGTGCAACTGACTTAAAATATTTTAAAATTTTACATAAAAACTTTAAGTATAAGTGGGCAAGAATTTTATGTGACGCATTGGTGATTAAATCACAACCCCCACAATTAAGTTTCAACCAGATTATTTAATTAACTCATTAAATCATAATTATTACATCCTTTTTGTTTCCGTATATAACTGTTAACATATATTATAATACCAGACTGATGATGAGGATAATTTTCTTGAAATATATTTCGTTTGTTTGGCGTTTTTGAGCGTTTATTTAAATAAATAGTTGGAAATTTTTAATTATGGATACCATTAATACCAAAACCAATGTACTAATATCATATAAGTTTAACCTATAAATATAAATAAACAACTGTGAATAACTGTAACTATAAAATATTTTCCTTGACATATCTCGGTAAAGGTCGTATTAAAGAAAACGTACGACAACTAAAGATTATATATTATTTTTTCGTAGGGCATCCTGAAGTATGAAATTGAAACAGCAAACCACAATCATTTTTAAGACTTTAGAAAGAAACATTGGCGTAACGCGGATGGTCAACTTACGGGCTATTAACCTTCACACAAACCACTGATAGCCAATTAAAATTTATTATTATTTATTTTATATTATTTATCTACAATAAAAAATCCATCGTGCAATCGTTTGATCAGAGAAAAAATTGAAAAACGAAATTAAGACGCCTGGCGTGATTGCTTTTATTTGTTAAATTGACAGTGAACTCGCCATAGCAAGTGTATAGCGTATAAATTGTTATAGCAATAGAGAGAGTACGTATATTCCTATAGCTTAATGTCAGTTTAAGAAGGCTTATACGGAATTTGCTGAACACAATTCTGTTTCAGAGCTTATTGTGATTCATTGAAAATATTTTAGTTTACATAGCATTTAGAAGTGTTGTAGTTCTATGAATAATTATTAGACAAATGCATTAGCGTGCCATTGAAATATAATAAACGATTCGGATAAAGTGATAAATTATTTGATGCGATTTTATTCTGTTTATACTGTGACATTTAGCATTTCAATCGTTTCGTTTACTCCGCAAATTCCCAGAGGTTTTTCGTTGTCAATCACGGAGATTTATCTATTATGCTATGAGTTTTTCACGGGATATGTAGCATTATTATTAGACTGTTCTTTCATAGTCTTGAGAGGTCTTAATATTGTTAAAGGTGTTCATTCTCTTTTTTATAAAGTTGATAATAATTCAATAAAAGATTTCTCTCTTGTCTTCTGAAGCCAAGTTTTTCATTGTTTCTTTGATATAGAGAGAGATAAGAATGAGAATAACGAGTGAAAGAATTTTATATTTGAAAAGGAAGATTTAAAATTTGAAGAAAGATAACAATGCAATTCTTTATCAATTATATCATGTATAGTTTGTAGAGAGATAGTAAGATAAAATGGAGAGATTTTGGAATTTGAAGTAAAACTGCTTTGTCAATTAAAAAACAAAATTTTCATTTTTAGTAGTCATGCTTTAGAATTTATGCTTGAGTGTCATTTTGCCGTGCAAACATTAAAGATATTATTGAAATTTCGTTTCTATTTGATCATCTAAAAGAGTCCGATGATATGGCCCGGCTTTCTGTAAATGCTTTGCAACAATAATAGCATTATTACTATTATATATATTATTATATATATTATTATATACATTATTCGCAGCAAAAGGCTTAAATTATCACTTTATTGTTTTAAATAATAAATGATGTTACCAAGAAATCATCACTTTATACTATTATTATTATTATTATTATTATTATTATTATTATTATATTATTATTATTATTATATTATTATTATTATTATTATTATTATTATTATAATTGAATTTTAATAATTAATTATCAATGAAGATAACAAAAATAAATAAATGCAATAATTATCATTTTTATCTTGACAAGAAAAATATATATTGTTGAAAGTGAGATTAAAAGAGAGGTAACAAGTTAACTGAACCACAATCATAAGCTGATCTGATTTGATCATTTTTACTGATTGCTGAAGGAAATGGTCGAGGTTTTTTAGAGGAATGAGTAGTTTTAAATGCAGAAGAGGTTTCGAATAACGTGAGATCCGGTAAGTTGGTATGATTTGCATTGGGTTCTGTGGTTTTGTTAACTTTGGCAGATTTTACGGATTTCCTTGCCGGTATTTTTTCAATTTTTAAAGTTTTGGTATAACCCTGAAACATTTCCATTCTACGTTGTTCATTGATTGATTTGACTTTCTCGCGAATGTTTTCGTATTGTCTGACGCTCTCGATTACCCTTGAATTTAATTCGGTAGATTTTGGTTTCTGAGTTTTCCTACTGTTTGACGTGTGACTGCTGATGCTACTACTGGTGGTGTGGTTTGAATCTTGGCACAAACTGTTGTATGATGTCGCTTTGATGTTGATTCCGTTTTCAATCATTTCTGGATCTGATTTTGGTTTAGCTGATTTAGTTCTTAGTTTATTTTTCGATTCTTTTGGTGTTTTTGATTTCAATGAAGTTAGA
Organism: Schmidtea polychroa; assembly: GCA_959609185.1. Lineage (NCBI taxonomy): Eukaryota > Metazoa > Platyhelminthes > Tricladida > Dugesiidae > Schmidtea > Schmidtea polychroa. The sequence goes on from CAUHTR010007313.1 coordinate 140,515, forward strand.
GAGACTGATGTATCTGTAAGATTATCTGATATCTCGCCTTTACTTATTAGTTTCGATGTATTTAGACTGAATTTTCCAAGGTCTTCAACAATAGCCTTTTCAGGAATGGTTTCTTTATTATTAATTTCATTTCCTGTGACATAATTATTGACATCATTGTCATTTCCTTTTCCTATATAAATATGATTATCTGATAAATTTGATTCGTTCCGTTCCTCACTAGGTTGTATTTCGTGTTTCACAATCATCTCATTTCCCATTGAATAAGATTGACATTTAGTCGGAATTTTATTGTTTACGGTTCCCTGATTTTCTGAATTATTGACGGTTACAGGTGGTGGTTTCAAATGAGTTTTATTTTCATTTGTGTTTCTGATTTGATTTGTGAAAGGTTTTGGACTTTTAATAGTTCCATGCATTCTGTCTATGCTATTAGTCGACTTTATACTTCTGATTGTTTTGGAAGACGGGAGATTGACTTTTAACGGTCTTGAAGATCGGGGTCTTTTGATTTCGGAATTTTTCGATGGGGATTTCGATAACTTATTAATCTTCTTAATAAGTAAATGATTTTTTTCTTTTTCATTGGATTTTGATTCCTCTGTTTTTGGAATAGATTCTACGAGAAGGCTGTTTTTTTCGTTTGAGTTGTTTATTGGAGAATCTTTTGATAATGACTCAATTTCTATTTCTGAAGCCTTTTTCCCTCGGAAATCTTTTAGTATATCGATTGTCAACGAATCAGATGCAAGATCTAGGGGAGTTAAATTGGAATTTGCAGTTTCTTTCGTAATATCCTGGTTTTGTTTTGACAATATATTTACATTTGCACCTCGGCTGATGAGAAGTTTACAAATTTTGTGATGATTATTATGAGCAGCTTTATGTAGAGGAGTCAGTCCTTTTTTGTTAAACTCGTTAATTAGTTCTAATTCATTACATTCTTCCATCTTATTTAACAACAATTCACACACGTCAAATTTTCCTGTTTCTGCGGCTTCGTGTAATGGTAGATCTCCATTATTATTTCTCAGAGTTAAGGATCCACCTGCTTTCCGAATCAGATCTAAAATATCACAGTAACCTTTTAGAGCGGCACAATGTGCAACACTTCGACCTTTAATGTCTTGTTGATTAGGATTGCTTCTTTGCTCAATTAAAAAATGAATGATAGACATGTGTTTGAGAGTAACTGCGTAAAATAATGGAGTACATAAATTATTATCTTCAATATCTACAGGCATTGACCATGTATTTACTATCAAATCAATTACATCGTAATGTCCTCGGCTAGCCGCACAGTGCAACACTGACAAACCGTTGCAGTCTCTATGATTGAGATCTGCACTATTTTCCAGCAAAATCTGACAACAATCAGTAATTCCTAAACTCGCTGCCCATAATAAAGGAGTTCTACTATCGTAATCGACACAATTTATGCTTTCCTTATTGTTTTTCAATAATTTTTCTATAACAATTGGACCTTGTACCGAACCTTCTGGACTCAGAAATGACTGTGTAGCATAATGGATCGCTGAAGCACCGTGATTATCGATTATGTTGATGATATCTGGATCAATTTTAAAAAACAAATCAATTAAATCTGTTGCACAGCACACGACCGCCCAATGAAGACTCGTGTGTCCGTCATTGTCTTGATCTTTTGTATTGGATCCATTCTTGATCAAAATCTGAACCAATTTTATGTTGTTTGCAATTGTAGCCAGATGGAGTACAGTAAATCCGTTTTTATCCTTTTTTCCGATCAAGCTGGAGTCTAATTTCATTAATTTTTCTGCGCATTTCGTGTCCGAGTTATCAACGCAATGGTGCAAAGGAGTTCTCATCTCATTGTCAACTTTTAGCAAATTCAATTTCGCTTCGGAATCCGTTTCATTGTCAATCAAATCAGAAAGCATTTGGAAATCGGAATTTTTACATGCGATAATTACTGGAGAATAACCAATCGGATTGTTCGGATTGTTTGATGGAGTCGAAAATATTTCTGAGCTGGAATAATGCGTGATTATTCTAAGGAAATTGTCCTTTGGGTATTCCGCAACTCGATCGACGACACTTTTATCTTTGTAATCTTTTATATCTGATTTGGCCTTATTTTTCAACAAAATAGTAAAGATTTCTTCATTGTCTATGAACAGAGCGTAATGCAAAGCTGTTCGTTTGTATTTGTTGTTTTCTTGGGTATTAACGTTTACGTTTAGTTGAAGGAGTTTTTTCACGATGTCTACAGCACCGATTTGAACAGCATAAATCAATGGTGTAGCACCGCTCGTTTCTGAGGGACTTTCAAATACACCTGGATTATTTGAGTAAAGCTTTATTGTTTCCAAGGCCATTAAATCATTGTATCTAATAGACAAATGCATAATCGTTTCTCCCTCTGAATCCTGTAACATGGGATTGCATCCTAATCCTAAAGCCACTGCTAATAGATCCAAACAGTGCAACAAAATCGACCAATGTGCAAACGTCCTTCCCATGCTGTCTTGTGCATCCAAATCGCATCCACTTTCGAATAAGAAATTCAAACAATGTTTATAATCCTCGATAATTGGACCTTGTGAACGATCGACGGTTAATGATTCTGCTTTCCGAAAGGTTTGGATTAGAATTATCGGGAATGTTGCACCTTCATCAAAGACAAATTGTATATTGATCCTTTCAGAATTCAATAACAGAAACTCCTCAAATGCCTGAACATTTCCTGATTCCAGAATATCTCTAGCAGCAGTTTCCATTGGTAAGACAAAAATCAATTTTAGTCAACTGTGAATAAAGATTTTTGAAATTCTTTACTACTGTTAAATATAAAAATAGACTAGAATTGAAATTTTAAATAATGAAACCTTGAGAACTCGCCAATCCCAATTACAGATATCATTCCTTAGAAACGGTTGTTAAGGTTTGGATAAGTAAATCAACGAATCAGATTTCAGATTGGAAATAGATTTGCTGCATTAACACAGCGCTGTAACAACTCTGGTATGCAGCCGTCGCTGACGGTGAAATCGAGGTTTTGTAGCCAAATCGAGAAAGATTTGTAACAATTTCGTCGCTTTTCTTCTTTTCCCATTGTTTTTTGTTAAATATTTGTGAATTCTTCACATTGTTTGTATATTGAAATATATTTTTTGTAACATTTTGGATGGATTTTACGTTCTTACGTCATTACTATTATTACGTTTGACAAGAAATGCCGTAAATTTCACAAGTGAATTATTTGAGAGCATGATAATTTTAAGGAACTTGAAATTTCACCTTGTTAATAATAATAATAATAATAATAATGATAAATATTAATAAATAAATACTTATATTATTATTATAATAAATACAATAATAATTGCAATAATGATAATAACAAAAATTCCAGAAAAATTATTTGAGGATCATAATAATAAATTTTAGTTACTTGGAATTTTACCTTGTCAATAATATTAATAATATTAATAATAATAATAATAATAATAATAATAATAATAATAATAATAATAATAATAATAATAATAATAATAATAATGATAAATATTAATAAATAAATAAAGGCCCATTGTAACTATGATTAGAAAAAAACACCGAAAATAAAAAATGAAAACAAAAATAAATGCTCGATTTGAAGAAAAATTGGAATTACATGCATCTTTGAAAGTCCAGTCCAAGCATGATAGGACAAGTATCGAGGAAGATTAAATGTCATTATATGAGACTATTGTGAAGATTTCAATGATGATTGACATCACACCTAAAATTAATAAAAAAATTTAATAATAGCACAAAATAAGATATATCCAAGTTTTAAAGTGAAAGAATTTTGTAAATGTTTTGATAAATAACAATTGATTGATATTCTGATAATATATTTTTTACTTTAATTATTTTAAATTAAAAACTTTAAAATGGATCCCGTGCCCCATAGTTTGGGAATCACTGATTTTGATAAAAATATTTTCCTCTTTTATTTAATGTTTATAAAACGATTGTTTTTAGGTTTATGCAAAATAATAAATAATACATAATAATAATGTTGGTTGAAACAAAAGTAATAAAAGGAATGATAGTAATCCTGTGATTCATCGGTATATCCTCAACTGGAAATCCGAAACATTTAAGGAATTTTCTAGAAAATTCTTTTAATTCAAAATCAAAGTTTTAAATTCCTATAGCTTTGAAATGACATTGCGCTTGACGTAGTACGAATATGCGCTCGTTAAGTCATATTTTATAGCATGTTGTTTATTTATTGTTTGCCTCATAGTTTCATTTAAATATATCTTGATATTATTAAATTAAATTGACGATCAAAGTTTTCAAATATTCTTTTTCAATTTGAATAAAAAATGTAATTTCAAAACAATTTCTTTAATCAAAAATTAAATTATAATTTATAATTTCAATTAACAAATTCTAAAAAAAACTATTTAAAATCTGTCGATTTTACAATTTCAAACAAAATATTTTAAAACAACAAAATTTATAACATTTTATAATTTATATTAACTATGTCATTCTTTGAAATTTTTTATTCCCAAATAACTAATTTTTATCTTAATTTAATTTAAATTATTATTTTCATAACTGGACGGAACAGATTGAAATAAAAAAATTATAAAAAGAAAAAGTAAACATTGAAAATAATATCCTCTAGTTTATCCTCTAGAATTTATTAAATTTTTTTTATCTAAGTTTCATTCCTGAAAGAATAATTAAAAAAAATTTTCGATTGAAAATAGCGCTTTACTGCACAAAGAAATTGTATATTTTTTATAAGAACTTTTTTTCAAATTTCACCACTGATTTCTTTTCAATTGACATTGTATTTATTAAAAAGCGTGATTATGAATTAGTAAATATATCAAAAAAACATCGATATATTTACTGATCCATAGTCAAGCTTTATAATAAATACAGTATAAAATATGTTAAATATAGTAAATTTTAAATAAATATTGTTGGGTTGTTAAAATTTAGTTTTTGCACTAGCACTTATATTGTTGTTTTTGTATTCATGTTAACTCTTCCAGTCATGCTATATTGTTTATGTCATTCTATGAGCATTTCCAAAGAGCATTTCCAATGTTATCTAATTTCCGCCAAATTATCAGCAAACCAGAAAAGCACAGTGGCAATAGTAGATGATAATAATCGACGCTGACATGGATAAACAATATTAATTTCGAATATATTAACATGCATTTATGTCGAGAAAATGATTATTAACAATTTTCAGTTATTGCTAACAATAGAATTATGTATGGGTTGATAAATATAAAATAAAATAATTAAAAATGGAATATTGAAAATTCAAAATCAAGAAATCATCGAATTCAATTTGAAAACCGGGTCAGATGCGGATTAGATGATGGGGAAGTTCATGACGAGAATGAATTCATCAGAATATATTCAGAAAATATGGAAATGCAAGAAAACTTACAAAAACAGGAAATCGTTAATTAATTTAGAAAAACCCAAGCTGAGCAAACAGAACGACAAGTAAACAAAGGCAAAGTTGAAAAATCATCATATCACATGAGTAATGGGAAAATGGATAAAGATTACCACAAAGACGCACGATGGGACAATTAATTATTTTCTTCAATAAAGAGAAAATGAAAAAAGATCGTGAGCCAAAGATTGTCAAAAAGAGAGGACTTAGTTAAAATGCCATTAATCAATGCGATTATTTTAACTATATAAAGGAACTCAAATTTAGGTTGGGACGAAAAAAACGACAATAGGTAAAGGGATAATTGTTAAAATTAGAAAGTAGAATTAAAGGAAGAGAAAAGGAAAGGATCAAGTTAAGTTAAAGAATTAGAGAAAAGAAGTGATTATTGTTGTAGAACGTGCAAAACGAAAGCGGTCAACAGTGAGACTTATCGAATCATCGAAATAGATATTTTATTGCTATTTCCTGAGTTTTGGAAATTGTAGATTGTATGAATTCGAATACAAATATACGTTGAGTATAGTTTGTTTAAGTGCTTTTATAGAATACATGAAATCAAAAACATCGACTTTAATATTTATTTAATTGAAAACTCAAAAATATTATATTACAGAAATGAAGTTTTGGCCTTGGCTCTTCAGATGTACAGTACACATTTTGCACCGGCAACAAAGCTCAAGAACAATTAATTTTTATCTTTAATTTTTGGTTAATTAAATCTGGAGACAATAATTTTCAATTTGGTAATAAAAAAATATTGGTACAATATTGCATTTTATGTATTTTAATTATTTAGGGAAAGGAAGTGTTGTGGTTTTCACTATTAAAAATTTGAAATTTGGAACCGGTAAAAAATAATTTACGACAACATCACTGTCAGGATGCATTAGTGTTAAACGTCCAGCTGTTATACGTTCTACACCTAACCGCGAAATATAACATTATCTATGATCTAAAAAAAATCAATAAATATATATTATAGGAACACACAAACTTACCTGTGTGTAGAAATTTAATGCCGCGAAATTTAACATATTTATTATAGGAATCTAAAAAGTGAGAGAAAATAATTAAGCATACAAGCACAGCACACATAATGAAAAATACATACAAAATTAAGTAAAGTGTTTTTCATGCGAAATTCAGATTGATTAACATATAATTAACATATCAATATTTTCAAATTATTTAAAAAGTTATGTACAAAAAACTTTTGAATCAGATTCCGACTGCTCTACCTTGAGCTTTAGGGAAAAAGAAGTAAATACATAGTAAGATTTAATTATAAAATAATTTAGAATATAAAATTTCTTTAGATTTACAGATATTGAAGAAGATCCTTCGACATCTTTGAATTTGCAGGAAAAAAATCGCAAATCGTAAATTTTAATAAATTATTTTAACAAATTAATATTTTCATAGAATTACAGAAATAGACAAAATTCGAAAGAAGATTACAAAAACTTAAAAATATTTTATCCATTCTTTACTAAATGTCTTTAAAAAATAAATGTTTGGTGATTACTTTACTTATTTATAATTATAAAAATATCTAACTTACATTTTTACGAAATAAATCCAAATAAAATACCATAAAATTCCTAAAAAACACCTGAAATTTAATTATTAATATATTTATAAATGATAAATTATAAATGATGACTAACAGTAATATTTAAGAACTTGAATAATGATCTCATAATTATATAAAATCAAAATTCAAGTCCTAAAAATTACTTCAATTCAAAAACTTACCTTAAAATGATTTTTGAAAAATAGAATAAATGAAATTAAGTTAACATTGTCATATAATTGGTGACTCACCTCAGGTGGTGTGCACACCAATGTTAACTTTCGCGGTTAGGTGTACTTCCATTGGTGTTACTCTTACACACTGAACTGTATGCTAGTTTACATTTACTTTAAAAAAGCAAATATTCATAAACAATAACTAAAATTGCTATAAAATTTAAATATAAAAAACAAAGAGATAAAAGATAGTAAAAATTTTCATTTTCCATTATGCTCTCAGTGCATCAGAATACCCTTGGTGTAAATGAATAGTAGGAGTATTCACAACATATGATTTATTGTTTAGAATTTTCCCGAACCTTTATGCGTATTAACTACAAATTATGCCTGACTTCTATTTTTTATTGAATTCATTAACAACTGTCCGGTTCCATTCTTTTAAAAAAATAGTTGGCAAATGTCAATCAAAATTAGAAAATATTCCCCTACAACCTTAGTTTAACGAAAATTTAAATATGGAACTTCATTTTAATTCGACTTATTATATTGCCTTATTTTTATTGTTACATTTTCAGCAAAAATTCTTTCATAAATTGGTCTTTAAATTGGATTTTAAATAAAAATTTCAATTTCGTTTTTTTATTTCTTAAATTTAATAGGTTTTGATTTCAACTTTCGTTTTGTCGTCGTTGAAGCACATATTAAGTGATGTTTTTTCATTTCTAGAAATAGAATTTATTAGAATGCCGGAATATTATCCCCCAAGTTAGAAATAAACATCCGAACTTTTCAAGAACGTCGAAGCAGAAAAAGTTTCCATGTATTAGCCGACCCACAAAATTGGTTTCAATATATCTAAAACCTATATATATATATATATATATATATATATATATATATATATATATATATATATATATATAGAAGACGGTCCGAAAAAATCCCAGTTGAATTCAATTTCAATCAGAAAACCTTTGTTTTATGTTGATCACAATAATAATAAATAATCTGCTCTTAATGCTATTTATTGTTTTTTATTTAAAAGATACATTTACTGTTGATGTTTACAAATGAGAGTTATTGAAAGATAACAAATTCATAACATGCATAGAGAATTCGCTGATGTTGTGTTAATGTCAAAACAAAAATTAATTTATTATTAAATTTATTAAAACCTTAAACGTTTGATTTATTCTAAAAAAAACAAATAAATCTTGAAGTGTCGTATTTTGACTGCCGATAAATTTTATTTATTTTTCAAATCTTCCTGTCGTCCTTATACCAATGTACCATTTTAGGGATCCTTATTTGGAATAAATTTCTCGATTCATATATTCAGAAACAAGCTCTAAATAGTTCGGTACTTTAATTGCAACCTTGAAAATGTGAAATATTCTATATTTGAAAATTTATTTCCTCGAAGAACTACAATGTTTCATAAAGTTAAATACAATAAAACAAATATGTAATCATTTCTCTCTTGTTAAAACAAAATATATATGAGTTAAACAACATTGTTTCCCAAACTTTGTTTGCTCAATACAAAATTCAATGCATATTTAAAAACGGATTGTGCTGCTTTTTTTCGAATAATACGAACTTTTAAATTTTTGAATATTCGAAAATATTTTTTTTTCTTTTCTTTTCTTATCTTTTCTTTTCCAATTAAGATGACGTAAAATATTTGTATTATCTGTTTTTAAAAATTACCTACATATTTTTGTAAAATAATACATAACTTTTCAAACTGAATTTTAACAACGTATAATAATTCAGAACTAGTATCTGGTTCGTTGATGTTGTAACCTTTTAGCAGCCAGTTCGACTGTACCTGAATGGACCAGATAGATATCATAATTATATATAATTGTTAAGGTTCGATGTAATAGGCACAATAATAATTAAAGTACAAAAATATTAATTAAAAATTAAAATTAATTAAAATTAATATTTTCGGGGGGAAACTGGTATGGGTAGATGCCAAACATTGAGACAAGTTCAACCATAATAAAATAAAATCAATGGGAGTCCCCAAAGAGAAATATTTACAAAAAAATAAAATTAATTATATAATTGAAACCAAATCTTATGGGAAAACCGAGCCAATGGGAAGCATGAGGCCATGAGCTAATTGAAAACTCGAACAATGTGAGNCCATGAGCTAATTGAAAACTCGAACAATGTGAGAAAACCTAACAAAATTATTTAATTAAGTTACTCTAAATTGGGGAATGAGGAAAACCCGAGAGAAAAGAAAGCTAACTGTAAATTAAATGTGGGCAAAATTATCATAAAAATAAATGAATTGCCCGAAAATCGAAAATCTCCAAATTGAAAACAAATTAGATGAGCAAGGGGAAGCCCGAAGAGAAATATGCCAAAATCGATAAAATAAATTTGATTAGAAAAGAATTTCTATATAGAATGAATATAAAATGCGTAACCAAGTCAACAGAGTGCTAATTGGTAGAAGAAAGAAGCTTGGTAAATTCAAAAGTTAGTGTAGGCGATTTTTAAACTTAGTAATAATCAAATCAAGTTGAGCCTTAGCGTAACATAAAGGGAGACCTCTCATTGGTAAACATATTCTTACGCCAGACTGAAAGTGATATCAAAAATTGTGCAGAATAAAAGTGCTACTAAAAGTAGTGCAAAGTGAATTGTCAGTTGTTGAGGAATATTATTTTTCCTTTTCTGTGAAACTTTCTTAAAAATAGTTTTGTTTTAATAATAACGTTTTTGAAAGAATTGAATCATGATTTTTAAATGAAAATAAATGGAAGAATTCTTGATTTTAACTCAAATGCCAAAAAGATAAGTCTTAGTAAACAAATAGTTTCTACCAACAGAATAAAGAGCTGTTTAGATTTCATTTACAAATTGGGATGTGGTCACAGAAGATAAGTTATTGAAAGAATCTAACTATTCGTTTGAATTTACATTTGAATTTAAAAGTTTATAAGGATAAAAATCTAAAGTCATCCACGAATTTAAAGTTAAAAGATACCAAAAAAATTAATTCTGGTTGCTTTATGTAAAACCAAGCATTTCAAGGCCGCAATAACGATAAAAATCTAAAGTCATCCACGAATTTAAAGTTAAAAGACACCAAAAAAATGAATTCTGGTTGCTTTATGCAAAACCAAGCATTTCAAGGCCGCAATAACGATAAAAATCTCAACTGTGAAACAAATCCAACGAAATCGAAGTTTCGTAAAATATCTTTTCCCAAAACAGTCGTATTAAAGTGTGGGGAAAATAAAATGTAATTTTGGTAATTTTGAATACATTTTATTGTGTTAGGTTGTTCGTTTTGCTTAATAAAGGGATACCAAGGAGTTAGACATTGATACCGACTTAACTAAATACTCAAAATAATTAAATAACACGTTCCTGGAAACTTTTCTATTGAGGTCTATAGAACTATTCAAAGTTAATGTTTTAAATTCATATATAAATACAAAATATTATTGTTGTATTTATTGAAAAACTTCTTAATACTAGCAAAAAGTTTAACAGAATTTTAAAATTAAGTTTCACTTAAATTATTCAAACTAGTTGAAATTTGATGTATGTCATATGTTCACCGATCTGGTAAATGTAATATTGCTTTAACTACCATAATAATTTTAGAATATTTTTCTATTGAGGCCGTCGCTATTTGCTTCCGTAGCTCACATCAAGTCACAAGAGGAAATAAAACAATAACAATTTTTGAAAGAATTAATTAGCATATTTTTATTAGTTTTACAACAACAATTTTAACAATTTATGTATTTAAAATCATTTTTTTTTACAACAACAATTTTAACAATTTAAAGTATTTAAAATCATTTATATTATTGAAAAAAAGTTTTGTTTTACTTTTAAGTTTTTGTCAGAATAATATTTTCCAAAATTAAAATTGATGTTACATTTTGTTGAAAAGATATTTAATTTAAATCATTGTTTAATTCTACATTTTTTTAATATAATTCAATAATTTTGTTTTTGATATTTTAGAAAATGAAATGCAAGTCTAAATGCTGGTTTATAATTTAAATGGCTGTGAAAGTATGTATATATATTTTTCGTTTAATTGTAATCACCGTAAAATTATATTTTAATTATATACTTAAAAAGTTTATGAGACTTTGCAATATTATATTCAACATATTTGCCTTTTGTCATCAATTGCTATTAAAATTTTTTTTCCTTTCCAAGTGTTCACTCAGTTTGATTCAAATAAAAACAATAATTTAGTGCTTATCAATTACGATGCTGTGACTTCACGGCAATAGATTAGATAGTTGGCCACGATTTCCCTCGATGTAATCACGTCCTTTCAAGTCTCGTGGATAATATCATCCTACCTGGTGCATCCATTGGCGAACATGTAGGTAATAATTATAATTCGATCGATAGATATGTTAGGATTGTAAAATAAAATACCAATGCTCACATCATGTGAATTAGAACCACGTTTGCGGCATCTATATTCCAAAGAGCGAAGATCTTCTCGTATGCGTAATCGCATTTTATCGCTATATTTAGTAGGGGTCTTTTTTATTAATCCTTTATCTACCAAATAATTAATTAATTGACTTCGATTGTTGATTAATCCAATTAATATTCTAAAATTCATATCTAGAAAAAAAATGACTTAAAAATATATATAGGGAAAAATTAGTTTTTGAAAAAAAAGTATTGCATCAACGTCAAAAAATTACTGACAAATTAGCACTGATAAAAAAATAAGATTTCAATTGGTTAAATAAATTTTCACAACTAATCTAAAATGTTTTCTGAGATCCAACAAGTAAATTATATTTTTATGATAATACTACACAAATCACTATAATTTAGATTTTGGGATTGATTAGCATATTACAGATTATTTATTATTGCAGTTTTTTCTAATTCGATTTTTTAAATGGGTAATTAAAAAAGATATTTCAAACCATTAGTTCTTAAGTGAAGAATATCGGCCGGTTATTATTTTTGTGTATAAACGGATGTGAGTGGATTTCATCTAAGTGATTCTAGTTTAGTTTTTCACTTGACACTTACTCGTAGGGACAGCTTAGGGCCAGTAAGCGAACGTACTAGATCTCCGATAGACCGTGACTGTGACAAGGCCACAAATATTGAGATGAATAAAAATTTCCGACTGGACATCTGACAAATTATGTAGGTCGGCATATTTTGGATTTCCATCAGACAACTAAGTTTCGAAAATTTGTCCAAACAAATTTTACGATTAGCCAGAATTTGCGAAGAATAAATTTCTAAAATTAAACGAATGGGAAATTTAAAAAAAAGTTTAATTACTCGTCCCATTATGGTGATGATAAAGCCACTTACAACCACTAAGGTTAGGGATTGCTAGGAACCGAATACAAATCTAAGGCACGTAGCAATACCCCTTCCCATAGTGGGTCCTGGATATACCCATATGATCATGGACGAGGAATAATAAGTAACAAAATATATTATAATTCAAATCGTTAATTACTTAACCCTACACTGCATGACTTTTTATATTTGATAGGGAAAAATGTTTTTTAAGGGGAAATTACCGTCTGAGTTCAGGAAAAATACACAAAAAAATTAAAAATCACTAATTTAGTAGATATTATGCAATTTCAATATGTATCACCAGTGATACATTATGCAGTAATACAAATGGTGTAATAGGGAAATACATAAAATAACAATAAAATGCATATATCTTCAATATAACACAACTTGTTTGGCAGTTTATTATAATTCAAAATAACAATTCATTATAAGTTTAAATAAAAAATATATAATTAAAAAAATAACTAAAAAATATAAAAAATATAAATTAATTCATAATAATGTTGGTGTATGGAGGGGAGAAGAAATTTTCCTTAATCAGACATACGATCCCATGCCTTTGACTCAAACTTGCCCCAACATACATCAAATGACTCCATTAATATTCCCTCATGTGAGCCCGTGGTGATGTTTCCACGTTGGTTCTGCCCACACGGGTTGGAGTAGGTTAACAGGTGAGCCCCTACCTTAGGACTACTATTAATCCCCTCACGGTTCAGGTTCTAAGGTGCCTTAGAAGGACTTACCCATAAGCACATACATTCTCGGGTCGACCCTGGTCCAAGGGGACGACCTTCATGCCATATCATACATTTATTTCATCAATCAGATTGGGTATTTCACTCATCACTCTTGCAAAATAACTCGTTAATTATCAAACAATTATATTAATTATACGACACACGTTAATTTACAAAAACAACAAAGCCTGTTTCACTAAAATCCAATGCACAGTCATTAAAAACGAAACGAGATTATGTCGTGTTCTGGAGAGTCGGCACTGTCGTGGCTTCGAGGTATCAAAAACCCTCTCCGTCGGCGAACACTTCGTCAATATCCACTGGCAAGCGGCGATCTGCGAGATACTTAATACCATCGGCCGGCACTACTCTGAATATTTCTTTGGCCGGAATCACATGCGAACTCGAGATTTCTTTGAGTGTGGACTGGGCCACTGACAGCGAAGCCTCCAGTGCTGCCATCGCATCTCGGCGTTTCTGATTTTTAGCGGCCCTGGTTGGCCGTTTCCGTTTGCGAGAAGGTGCCTGATGATTCACGGTAGATGGGGCGGAGGTTGCCACTAACACAGGTGGTGGGTTACTGGTGGTTGAATGTTTAAGTGCTGTTACCAGCGTAACCCAGAATACAACATTGTTTTCCTCTTGGTACCCGTTGAGCAATCAACGTTGGTACTGTACCAAGGGGTCGAGTACTCGCAAAAAGTGAGCGCGTCAAGCACTGTAATTGTCGAGCACTCTATGGGTTCACGGACGCCGATAGAAGGCACGTATCCGATTTGTTTCGGTCCCTCATCGAGACTGTTTCCCCAAACGCCTTTCTACCAATCATCTTGTTTTAGACAACAGCAAAGTTCAATCTCATACTCATTAAACAACAAGAATCATTTATTAAGCCACCACCATATTACAAAGATTGTTCACGCACTCTCGAACGTCTCCCAAGATCATGGATTGACTTCAGTCTCTTTCACTTTCTCCTGCTCGGCCAGCCAGGCCCTTTTCAATTTCTCTCGGGTGTTCCGCCCTAACCGTTTGCGTTTCGGCTTGTTCGTCTGGGCCGGTGGGGATATCTGGGCCAGTTCTACAGGAAACGGGCGAATCTGTGTTTGGAGGGTGCTCTGGATGAACCCTTCATTCAGCTTGACTTCGAGCGAGCGCACCTGCAATTTCAACGCTCGGATTTCGAGTTGGTCCCGCTCCGCCTGGGTCTGGAGCTGTAGAATGTGTGCCGTGCGTTTCTTCATTTCGGCCGGGCAGAACCAAGTACCTTGGAGTTCCCGGTACTTCGTCTTGAGTTTTTCGACCCGGCCTCGAAGGTCTTCGGCCTGCTGCTGGGCCTGTTCGCGGTCTTTTCGTAGATTTTCGAGTAACTTGTACACTAAAAGGGAACAATAATAAAATTTCGTCGCTCGTTGCCATGTGCATAAAGGCAATTTGATTATAAAATTAGGACTGAAGGGAAAAGGGGGGGGTCATCCCGTCCCTGGAGACACCCCATACGAAATAAGACTTCTATATAATGGTTAAAAGATGATTTATTATATTATGAATACGTACGACCGAAAAGGTTTAATAATAAAAATCACTACAGTTCGTCATGATTGTTACGAAACAAAAATAATAAAAATCACTACAGTTCGTCAAAATTGTTACGAAACAAAGAATCAAACAACACAGTATCACTAATTAGATCAAATAGTTCGCCCGAATTGTTACTATTGATAGGTTAGGCCGGGTTCTTACGGGGCCTTCCCCGTTTTCGTGGAGGGGCATCTGTCTCCTCCAGCTCTTCAGGAGTTACTACTCCATCATTTCGGCTTTGAGTTGGAGCTCGAGTCTCCTCAGCCGCTTCTGGGCCTCTACCACCTCGTCGGCCGCTCGATCGCAGGCTTCCCATAACACGTTGTTGGTGGGCTCTACTTTTACCCACGCCGGGGCGTCGGGCTCTGGGCCACTTCGGATGACCGGACCATAATTATCCAGGTCCAACCCCCGGTTCCAGTCGTGGATCCGGTACCAGATGTACCGGGTCCGGAGCCGCGTGATCATTTGACTGTCCGCCTCTTCCCCACTGTGGTTACTCAATTGCGACATATCTACGATTATCCAAAATATAAGACTGTTGATTATTACATAGTGAAAAATGTTTAAACTCCAGGCTTAAGATTAAATTTCTATCAGCAATCCATAACCAGGGAATTCACCTAAGGAGCTTTAAAATAACATCTATCTTATCAAAGGCATAATCCGTCGATACCCAACTCAGTGGTGACTTAACCGACAAACAACCAAACAAAAAAAAAACAACAATCCAAAATTTGTATTTTCGTTTGTGGTTTCTATATATTCATTATAATGCTCGGGCTCGTCAACTTAGTTTTTTCAAAAATGGAAATAAGAAACAAATTCGATTGTTTTAATGGTTCAAAATCATTAACTAATTATTTACATTATAGTATTATTTAAATTTTAAATTATCTAATTTAGATTTTTAATTTATTATTAGCATCCTTGGCTTCAAAGAAAGTCATCGTCGACGGAAAGACTCATTGTTGAATAGTATTCCAATGCCTCTTCGTCAGCGAAGCCGTTCATAATGGCCTAATCCACTTTTTATATATTACTTCTCCTTTTTTAGCTTGTTCAGAATCTGCTCCATCAACCATATTCCGTAGGAAATGATCGCCCTATCTGTGACTGGCTCCTCGGCATTAAGGAAGATTCTGTTGCTGGTTGGTACGAAGAATGATCGATCTGGGATGTCTCCCTTTACGGTAGGTTATTTAAAGATATATAGTAACTCGAGTCTAGTTTAAAATTTAACCTTCTATATTAAGAGTAACAACAGTGATTATAATAATGGTATTCATGATTAATAAGAATTGTAGGGCACGTGTCCCAAGATTAAACTAGTATACCAGGGGGGTCATGGCAATTCCACTTATAAATTATATTCTTGATCATATTATGTAGTCCTACTTTGTAATTACCTATTATATTTTTAAACCCCAAAAATTTAGATATACTTTGTGGGTAGATATTTTCGAATTTTATTTTGATCCTAAGAAATTAATTATACTTTACAAGTAGGTGTTTATAGATTATATTGTGGAGATTGGAAGTAGATACACTTGATATTTGTATATTTATAAATTACGTTTTTGTGTTTTCTGCAGAGGATTATAGTTGATGATTATATATTTATAAATTATATTTCTAACTTGAAAGTTAATTCTACGTTATAATTAGGCATGCATAAATTATATCCCTGAGCTTGAAAATAGTTGTACTTTATAGTTATATATAAATTATATTTTTAACTTGAAATTTATTTGTACTTTATAGTTGGGTGATTATAAATTATATTTTATACTTAATATATAGTTATAGTTTATGGTTATATATTTATAAATTATAATTTTAACATTAAAATTTAATTATACTTTATAAATAAATTTTATTTTTCACACTTGATAAATAGTTATAGTTATAGTTATAGACTTATAAATTATATTTTAACTTAAAATTTAATTATACGTTATAAATGAATTATATTTTACACGTAATAAATGGTTATAGTTTATAGTTATAGATTTATAAATTATATTTTTAACATCAAAAATCTAATTATATCTCATAATTAGATGTCTATAAATATATTTTCGAACTTCAAAATGATTATATTTTATAATTATTGGGTTTAGGATTTATATTTTTACACTTAATAAATAATTATAGTTTATAATTATGGATTTGTAAGCTATATTTCTAACATCAAAGCTTAATTATACTTTATAATTAGATGCTTTATATTTATATTTCCGCACTTAGGAATGATTATACTTTATAATTATGTGTTTATAGATTATATTTTTACCCTTAATAAATAATTATAGTTTATAATTATAGATTTGTACATTATATTTTTAACATCGAAGGTTTAATTATAATTTATATTTACATGTTTATAAATTTTATTTCTGAATTGAAAATTGATTATATATTAGAATTACGTGATTATAAATTATATTTTTTACATTTAATAAATAGTTACAGTTTATAGTTATGGATTTAAAAATTATATTTTTTAACATCAAAGATTCACTTATACTTTATAATTAGAGGTTTATAAATTGTATTTTCGAACTTAAAAATGATTATATTTTATAATTAAATGTTTATAAATTTTATTTTTACATTTAATAAATAATTATAGTTTATAATTATGGATTTATAAATTATATTTTTTAACATCAAAGATTCAATTATACTTTATATTTAGAGGTTTATGAATTATATTTTCGGGCTTAAAAATGATTATATTTTATAATTAAATGTTTATAAATTATACTTTTACATTTAATAAATAATTATAATTTATAATTATGGATTTATAAATTATATTTTCAACATCAAGGATTTAGTAATACTTTATAGTTAGACGTTTATAAATTATATTTCTGAATTTGAAGGTGATTATATATTATAATTATGGGTTTATAAATTATAATTTTCCACTTAATAAATAATTATAGTTTATAGGTTGGAAGCAGTACATTTTTATACATTATATCTTTAAGTATGATATACAGTTATAAATTAAGCTTTGGAAGTAGGATATTTTCATAATTTACCTTTTCAAACTGCATGAGTAGTTAAATTTTTAATTATATTTCCCACATAAGTTATATAGTATAATTGAAATTATGATTGAAAGATAATATTATACTTTGAGATTGATGCTTTATTCAAATTTCAGATTTAAATTTATTCATAAAATCGTCGAGACTCCACACTTTCGAATCTTCAAGTTTTGATAATCCTACCCGTTAAGTAAGCTCTACCAATACGTATGTCGATTATGTTGTCTCATTGCATTACTGAAAGTTCTTTGATTATTGGTTTATGAGATAAGTTATTCATACAACTAGTTTCGACAGCCGTATCGGTAGAGGTTACTCCTAAGAAGTTTAACCGTCTAAATTGAATGCAACTTGTAAAATTGTAATTAAGTTAGGTCTGAGATCTACTCCGATTATTGTCCTAATGTTGTTTGTATTATAGTGATTTTTAGTGGTGATTTTAATTGTGTAATGCATTCATAGTCGGGAAGCATGCTTGCTTACACGGCCCCACTGTGACCGCTACGACAAGCCCTACTGTTGTGTTGAGTCGAAACATCACTGTCGACCGATAAATAAAGTATATGGAGCCATAGCGGAGGGGTTTTATCGACACAACTCCATGGTAGAACCATGAAGTGGCCGACCTCCGATGACCAAACAAAAAAAATATATAAGGTATATTGCATGTCTGCATGTGCTATAGATTTTACTAATTGATCGAATGTAGGACTGATCAGAGACGCATATGTATCAATACGCCGCCGATCCTTCTTACATTAGATAAAAATAATAAGCAGGGTTTGATCTAAGCATAATTAATATTAACAATAACGATCAAAGTTAAGTCAAAATAGAATAAATAATATCATTATACATCAAAATTCAAATAATAAATACTCACTATCAATGTGATCTTCAAGTTTTCGCAAAAAAGAATTTGGCATAAAGTGATTCTTGTGACTGAAACGTGTCAGTATATATACATATTTTGTACACGTGTATGTATTGATGCATTAAAACAAACTCGAATTCTTTTTATTCCAGAATTTTCTATTTCACGATTTTGATATTTTTAATGGCAATTTTTGTGCCATAATTTTTGTTTTAATTTTTAAAATTTTATTTTTTAATTATTTTTCGTTAATTTGACGTCCATGATGGATTTGGAACGGTTCCAGAACATTCTATTTTACTTTTAATTTAATTTTTATTTTAACTGATGTTTTTATGAATTTCTTTTTGAGATTTTTTATTTTTAATACTAATTTATTTATTTTCCTTAACTTTTGTTGTTCTAGATGACTTTTGTGATGGTCATCGCCATTTTTATAGAATGTTCTGGGTTTTTCTGGAATGTTTTACTGTTTTGTATCGTCTTTTAAGTTATTCGAGTTTGCTTTTGGTAATTCTATGTTTGTTTGGTTATTTTTGAGTTAGATTTTTGCATCACTTCTTGCTTCTGTATAATTTTATTTAATTTCTTTGTTTATGTTTTTGTTGCTTTCTCCTTTAGTTAATATTGTTTATTTGGTGTAGGTTTTAATATTTAACTATACTTGGTGCTTTTTACTTGCTGTGTACCTACACGTTTCAGTCAGAATTTGTATTTTGGGTCTAGAAATCAGTTCTAGCCCACAC
>CAUHTR010007314.1:0-102022 GCA_959609185.1 Schmidtea polychroa
ATTTTATATGTTATATTTTCTTATTTCAAATACACTTATTCACTTCTCAAATTTCTCGAGAAATCCCGAGAAATTTGGAAAAGCGATTTCGAGAAATGAAAATCATCGAGAAATCAGAAAAACTAATCGTAAAGGATATTAATTACGACGATATAATTAATGACTTTGCTCAAATGAAAGCTAGAAGAAAACGATTAAATGAAAATTAAATAATCTTATAATATAGATAATATAATATATTTTTGTGTACAATAAATTTAATTTATAATTAAATATAATTAATTTTCCCCAAAAAATATAGAGCCCTAAAAATGTTAGTTACGGCACTGAATACTGTCTTTATGATTGAGCTATATTATTTTACTAAACGCCATTACTCTCAGTTTTTGACAGAAAGATTTGTTGTTGTAACCGATTTAAACGATATATTAACGTTTACACATTTCTGCGGTATTTAAATAATATAAGTAATAAGCATACGTACTCCTTGCGTTATATTGATACATAAATAATATTGTATAATATACAAATAATATACGATAAATATTTAAATACAAAATACTACAATTAATTTTTAAATGTAAGTAATTTAAATTTATTTTTGATTTCTTAATTTTGATAATTAATACATAATTATTATTATATTTAGTGAAATCCTCGTCATGAACGTTGAAATTAATAAAAAATTGAAAACAGAACAATATATTTTAACTGACAAGAAGAAGGCGAAGAGTGATCTCTGGAGAAATTTCAAAGAGGTCGTTGATAAATCGAATTATAAAGACATTGGTTATGTAGGTTACATGACAAAATTACACAAGACGAAATTACACAAGACTATTATGTATTAAGTGTGAAACAATTTTTAGTTATTGTGCCAAATTTAAAGCTACATTCTTATAAAAAATAGGCAATTACAAGCAGCTCAACATCATCCAAAACCAGCATTGATATCGGAAATTTTTTCACTCACAGCCTAAAACATTGCAAAAGATCAAAGACCGACTTACAAAATCGTGTAGTAGAGATGTTCGTCCATTTGACATCGTAAGTGGCAGCGGTTTTATAAATTATTCACAGGAATTGATTCGAATTAGAGCTCAAAATGGCAACTTGCATATTAAAGATATATTGCCACACGCTACGACTGTTTTTCGTAATACCCACAACGAAGATCAGCGGCACTCAAAAAAGGTAACAATAACGTTTCCCATCTATACGAAACAAGAAACCTCAAGAAAATTCAAGCAACAAAACTTATTAAAAAATTAAATAATAAAATCAATTCTATTAAAAGTCAGAATAAAAAGAAAATATGGCTCTCCAAAAAGAATCTGGTGAGAGAAACTGGAAGGACGTTCTCACAAACCGACTTCAATAATATAAAACTGCCTTATATAATGACGACACCCCAGAAAACAATGCCAGATTCTTTCATATGACAGAGACAATATTACAAAAGTCCTCGTCATCATTGAGTGACTTTGAATGGAAGACCATATTAGAACAATTCTTAGTCCCAGAAGAATGGCTAAAAAATTAAAAGCCAATCCATAATTTCCGGAACTGAGTAAAGAAGATGGTGATCTCATTACCATTATAATAGCAGCTTTTAATTTTTTAATTTTCACATCTTTTTGCATACCATCTATTAAAAATGACCAATAGATGCAATTTTTGTATTGTTAATTGAAGGGTATAACATGAAATAACTTTGGAATTGCCTTCTAATTGGTATGGTGTTACTGAAGATGAGTATGGTAAGGCTCAACTAATTTCACTTTAGCAAAACTGTAATAATTTGTTAGACTATATTTTAACATACCTCAAATTAGACGTAATTCTCCTTGCGGATTTTTTTCAGCAATTCAGTGAAAAGGCATATAATGGTCTTGAGCCTCTAAATTTCTATGACATTCCCGGTATGTCATGGGCCTCTGTGTTTATGACATTAACGGAACCTATAGAACTGTTGCAATACATGGAAATACATAATTTCTATGAGGAAGGAATACGAACAGGGCCGGATTATGGTCTAGACAAACAAAACAAATGTCTAGGGCCCGGCCGACATTCGGTCAAAATTAAAAAATAATAAATAGAAAATACGGGCGGTCTGATATTCCTGCCGAACGCTGGTAGTTTAAAATAATTAAATAAGTATTATGTAATATTCCCCATGAAAATCGCTAAAGAATTAATTATAAAAGAAAAAAATTATTAAATATTGAAGATATCATATCTATCGAATCGACTTGCATGGATTTCATGGAAGTTTTTTTTAAATGGCTAAGGAAGTTAGATATGAAAACGGTCGGGTAGGCAAATTTTATTAACACTTGATAATGCCCAGTCCATCCTTCCGTTAATGATTTTAAAGCTTTTGTTCTTTCCACCAAATTGCACTTCAAAAATTCAGCCACTTGACCAAGGAATAATAAAATCCCTTAAAGGACTATAAATAAAAAAAATTGAATCGAAAATTTTGTTTTGAACTAGATAATAATCAAAACTTTATTTATACTGATCTTATAAAAGAAATCAAATTGAAGGATCCCTTAATGTTAGTTCTCGAAGCTTGGGGTGAGGTAACAACGGAGACAGCAGTGAATTGTTTTCATAAAACCATAAATAATTCTAAACTCGATACCAATGACCTGTTTAATTTAGAAGAGCCGGAGTAGGGATTGCGATATCGATAACCCGATTAATCGGACAAAAATATCATTTTAAATTATCGATAAATTCTCTAAATATTATCGATAATTCGATAAATAAACCAACACACATTTTTCAATTTCTGAAAAGATTTTCAAACTTTTGGATAGTTTAATTATTCAACTAATTAATTTAATTTGTTTTTACACTTAAACTGTTTAAATTGTTTGTTTGTAAAATTGTTAAATTTGAACTTCTACATTTTTGGTAAATTTTTTTAAAGGAAACGAGTTTTATTTTAATTTAATATATATTATACGTGTTGATATTTTGCGAATGAATCCAAAGGATCAAATAGAAAATATTGCTAAAATGATATATAATAAACTAAAGATGGATGCTATGCCGTGGATAAAGTTAAAGGGAGAATGGAAAATACTGTATGATGAGAGCTTAGTTGAGAGTGCTAAAGAAAGCATAAAAGATAATACTACTGCGGAAGTAGATGATACCGAAGAGACAGCAAAATTCTAGTTAATAAAATAGCGATGAAACCAAGTTAAAAAGAGAAAAATATTTGGATATTGTTTGTATCGTCTTTCTCATTCTCGATAGTCAAAATAATAATTGATTACAATTGATCAAGTTATTATTATTATTTCAACTATCTTAATTATTTTTTAATTATTCTGTATCGACTAACAACTTTGGATGCCCCTTTAATTGGTGATCTCAGATATAATATAACATAATAAATACACTATGAAATATATCCAAATTTATAATCATTCCTTCTCTAACTCATTAATAAAGTATCATTTACACTTGTAAGTCCAATCTTTCATTAATACTATGAATGTAGAATATATTCGGCAACCAAAAGTAATTGTAATACCTTGTATGTCTTACTAATCCGGACTAATAAACCAAGTGTTCGCTATTAAAAAAATTGAAATACCAACGTTATAACAAAGTTGATGTTATGCTGCTAAATGAGTCTGACATACGAGGTATTATATTTTATTTCAATAATTTCCTGATGATATTATATTTTATTACTATATATAAATATAATGCCGGCTTCCCACTAAGAATTTCAGAAATTTGGAAAAATGTACACTTTTGTTGTGAACATTGGATCTGAATCCAATTGTATAAACTATACATGAAAGTTGAATCTTTTTTCTTGGTATTTCAATAAATAAAATAATTGGGCCCAAATAATGATACCCATAAACATATTTTTAACACTATATTATTTGCTTTTCGATTTTTATTATTATTATTATTTAAAACAATAAAGTGATAATTTAAACCTTGTTATTATTATTTTTTTAATATTATTTATTATTATTATTATTATTATTTTTATTTTATAATATTATTATTATTTATTATTATTTATTATTATTATTATTATATTATTTCATTAATAGCCAATGGGTATATTGTCTCTTCTTGATGAAGAATGCTTCTTTCCAAAAGCCACTGACAAACGTTTTGTGGAAAAATTATTAAAAACTCAAGAAAAGTACCCAAAACTCACAAAGGGTGAATTCCGTTCCAATGTCAACTTCTCTGTCGTACTTTATGCCGGTCGCGTAGATTACGTGGCAGATAAATGGTTAGAGAAAAACATGGACCCATTGAATGAGAATGTAGTTCAATTTCTACAAAAATCAAACGTGCCTTTTTTCCAGGTAGCTTTACTCCTAAATGCTTTTTTAAGGTTTATTCTTGGAATTATTTTCCATTAGTCCATTTGGAAAGACGCTGAAAACTTTGTTATTTTATCAGCGACTGCTAATCAAGAAACTCAGTTTGGATCTAGAACTTGCAAAAGAATGATGAGAACCGTCAGTCAACTTCATAAATAATCTTTGGTCAAATTATTGAATGTCCTGAACAATACAAATCCACATTTTGTGCGTTGTATAATTCCTAATCACGAGAAAAGGGTAATAATAATAATAATTATTATTATTTATTATTATTATTATTATTATTATTATTATTATTATTATTATTATTATTATTATTATTATTATTATTATTATCATTATTTATTATTATTAATATTATTTATTATTATTAATATTATTTATTATTATTATTTATTATTATTAATATTATTTATTATTATTATTATTATTTATTATTATTATAATTATTACTATTAATACTAAAATTATAATTTTTTTTATTTTATCACCATTGGTTCATTTTCATTTTTAAAATATACTTAAATAATAAATATTGATTTATAGTATGAAAAGAAAATCAGATAAATGAAATTTATTTTAAAATCACTAAAAATATAAATTATATGGAAAATTAAATTCTCTAGAACCGGGACGCGAATTACTTTACTATATATAAAAAAAAATTTGTTTTGCAAAAAAAACATGACAACAATAACCCATACATTTTAATATTTAATATTTTAATATTTAATATATCAACAACCAAGTTAAAACGAGACAAGCTGTGATACAGGCGAGTCAACGATGGTGTATAAAATAAACAAATATGAATGTCATCTAACCAAGTTAAAAGCATTAAAGTTCAGAACAATTCGAGGTAAACAGTTCACGGGTGTAGAATCCAAGAACATCAAAAACCAAAAACGACAAGCAACGATAATTCAAGAGAGAGATACCCCCAACAATATACATGTCAGATTCGGAAACAGAAGCGATGAGATTTGTGGGGAAAAGTGAAAGTATTAAATGTGGCAAGGCAGTCATACAAACAAATTATGAAGGAATTTAGATCAGCGGAAGTGAAATAAAAGATGCAAAATCAAAAATAAATAAATTTGATGTCAAACTAGCTTCATATTTTAATAATAAAATAGATTATTTTTATCATCATCAGTTAGTACAATTGGACAAAGTATACCAAGCAACGATCGTAAATGATTGTAAACTTAATAGAGAAATATTAAGAACAAAGATGGCGGTTGCAGTCACAAACCCAGATTTGATGGCACCGATTTTATTTGCAGAGAAAGGGACATTTGCAAGAGTCGTCGGAGAAGTGATACAAATATTTCAGTGTGTGATTTCTATGTATTACAAATGGAAGATTTCCTTCCTTTTATTAATTTTCACATCTTTTTGCATACCATCTATTAAAAATGACCAATAGATGCAATTTTTGTATTGTTAATTGAAGGGTATAACATGAAATAACTTTGGAATTGCCTTCTAATTGGTATGGTGTTACTGAAGATGAGTATGGTAAGGCTCAACTAATTTCACTTTAGCAAAACTGTAATAATTTGTTAGACTATATTTTAACATACCTCAAATTAGACGTAATTCTCCTTGCGGATTTTTTTCAGCAATTCAGTGAAAAGGCATATAATGGTCTTGAGCCTCTAAATTTCTATGACATTCCCGGTATGTCATGGGCCTCTGTGTTTATGACATTAACGGAACCTATAGAACTGTTGCAATACATGGAAATACATAATTTCTATGAGGAAGGAATACGAACAGGGCCGGATTATGGTCTAGACAAACAAAACAAATGTCTAGGGCCCGGCCGACATTCGGTTAAAATTAAAAAATAATAAATAGAAAATACGCGCGATCTGATATTCCTGACGAACGCTGGTAGTTTAAAATAATGAAATAAGTATTATGTAATATTCCCCATGAAAATCGCTAAAGAATTAATTATAAAAGAAAAAAATTATTAAATATTGAAGATATCATATCTATCGAATCGACTTGCATGGATTTCATGGAAGTTTTTTTTAAATGGCTAAGGAAGTTAGATATGAAAACGGTCGGGTAGGCAAATTTTATTAACACTTGATAATGCCCAGTCCATCCTTCCGTTAATGATTTTAAAGCTTTTGTTCTTTCCACCAAATTGCACTTCAAAAATTCAGCCACTTGACCAAGGAATAATAAAATCCCTTAAAGGACTATACAGAAAAAAAATTGAATCGAAAATTTTGTTTTGAACTAGATAATAATCAAAACTTTATTTATACTGATCTTATAAAAGAAATCAAATTGAAGGATCCCTTAATGTTAGTTCTCGAAGCTTGGGGTGAGGTAACAACGGAGACAGCAGTGAATTGTTTTCATAAAACCATAAATAATTCTAAACTCGATACCAATGACCTGTTTAATTTAGAAGAGCCGGAGTAGGGATTGCGATATCGATAACCCGATTAATCGGACAAAAATATCATTTTAAATTATCGATAAATTCTCTAAATATTATCGATAATTCGATAAATAAACCAACACACATTTTTCAATTTCTGAAAAGATTTTCAAACTTTTGGATAGTTTAATTATTCAACTAATTAATTTAATTTGTTTTTACACTTAAACTGTTTAAATTGTTTGTTTGTAAAATTGTTAAATTTGAACTTCTACATTTTTGGTAAATTTTTTTAAAGGAAACGAGTTTTATTTTAATTTAATAAATATTATACGTGTTGATATTTTGCGAAGGAATCCAAAGGATCAAATAGAAAATATTGCTAAAATGATATATAATAAACTAAAGATGGATGCTATGCCGTGGATAAAGTTAAAGGGAGGATGGAAAATACTGTATGATGAGAGCTTAGTTGAGAGTGCTAAAGAAAGCATAAAAGATAATACTACTGCGGAAGTAGATGATACCGAAGAGACAGCAAAATTCTAGTCAATAAAATAGCGATGAAACCAAGTTAAAAAGAGACAAATATTTGGATATTGTTTGTATCGTCTTTCTCATTCTCGATAGTCAAAATAATAATTGATTACAATTGATCAAGTTATTATTATTATTTCAACTATCTTAATTATTTTTTAATTATTCTGTATCGACTAACAACTTTGGATGCTCCTTTAATTGGTGATCTCAGATATAATATAACATAAAAAATACACTATGAAATATATCCAGATTTATAAGGCATTCCTTCTCTAACTCATTAATAAAGTATCATTTACACTTGTAAGTCCAATCTTTCATTAATACTACGAATGTAGAATATATTCGGCAACCAAAAGTAATTGTAATACCTTGTATGTCTTACTAATCCGGACTAATAAACCAAGTGTTCGCTATTAAAAAAATTGAAATACCAACGTTATTTTAATAATTTCCTGATGATATTATATTTTATTACTATATATAAATATAATGCCGGCTTCCCACTAAGAATTTCAGAAATTTGGAAAAATGTACACTTTTGTTGTGAACATTGGATCTGAATCCAATTGTATAAACTATACATGAAAGTTGAATCTTTTTTCTTGGTATTTCAATAAATAAAATAATTGGGCCCAAATAATGATACCCATTAACATATTTTTAACAATATATTATTTGCTTTTCGATTTTTATTATTATTATTATTTAAAACAATAAAGTGATAATTTAAACCTTATTATTATTATTTTTTTAATATTATTTATAATTATTATTATTATTTTTATTTTATAATATTATTATTATTTATTATTATTATGACGAATAATACAAATGTAAATGATAAGAATAAAGATTCACTGTGGAATTACTTTAACCGCACTAAAGATGGAAATGCAGGTATATGCACAATTCAAGGTTGCTCGTAAACCATAAAATCTTCAGGCGGAACGACTTCTGGTTTACGTAGCTATCTTAGAACACAGCATAACATAAATTTATTAAAAAGAGATCTAAATGGTGGAACCTCGAGCTCAAGCGAAATTAAAAAATTAAAAATATCAACCGAAGTGAATTTTTCTTGTAAAATTACAAAATTTTTCACCAAAACCATTGATGAATCTCTACCTGCAATAATATCTCGGATGACAAGCAAAAATGGCCTGATATTTAAAACATTTTGTACGTCATGTAATTTGAGAGAGCTATTAAAAAGTAAAGGTCATCAACAAATTCCTAAATCGTCCAATACAATTAGGAATATAGTTTTATCGTATTCCTAAAAAATACGTGATGAAATGATAAATGAGTTATCTTCACGAACTGTTCGCGGCGAAAGATTTAGTTTGACGTTTGACGAGTGGACATTGGTTAAAAATCGCCGATATATAAATATTAATATTCACGCGAATAACATATTTTGGAACCTTGGCTTAACGCGAGTGAATGTTATCGATGCCAGCAGAAAAGTGCATAGAACTACTTGGTGAGAAATTGCGTGAATTTAATTTTTTAATTTATAATATTATTTCAATAACAACGGACGGTGCTTCCGTGATGACAAAAGTGGGAAAATTAGTAAATGTTGATCATCAGCTTTGCCTAGCACATGGCATACACTTAGCTGTGGTAAAAGTCATTTATAAAAAACACCGTAAATGAAGAATTAAATAATTATGAGAATCCAGATAATGATATAGATGATGAAAGTGAGGAAATGACGGTTTTAATGTTATTAATGGTACGCCCATAGAAGTTTCAAATATAAAGTTGAACTCAAAAATATATTCGCTAGTTGAAATACGAAAGGTCGTAAAAATCTTTCGCAGATCACATAGAAAAAATGATAGTGTTCTTCAAAAATTTGTAAAGGCAGAATTTGGAAAAGTAATGAAATTGAAATTGGATTCGAAAACACGATGGAATAGTTTACTTGATATGCTCGAACGATTTCAGCAAATTAAATATAAGGTAAGAAAAAGTCTAATTGACCTTAACATAGATATTAGCTTTTCAGATGAACAATTTCACTTATTATCTAATATAATGTCAGTGCTGCTTCCTATTAAAGTGGCGGTGGTAACACTTTGTTGTCGAGACACAAATCTATTTAGTGCTGACATCACTTTAAAATTTATGCTGGATGAATTATTTCAACAAAACAGCTGTTTAAGTAATCAATTTAAATCAGAATTGATTTTACGTATCAAGGAACGCCCAACAACTTTTGCAGATGTTTTCCGATATTTGAATAATTCGCAAGGTTACTTTACATCAAACGAAGAAGATTACGATATATTCTATTAAACAAGTAAAAGTTCAATAACTAAAGCTATTGTAAAATTGGTGATGAGTCATTGTGACAAAAATGATGAAAACGTTGTTGAAAACACGGATGATATTATAGAAGAAGTTTTAGAGGCGTCACACACTCCTGTTCATGATGTTGTATTATCAGTGAAAGAAAAACTTCACTGAACAATACAAGAAAAATCCAATTTAAATCTCGAAGGTCCACAAGGATCACAGTAAAGAACGTTAGGAGATATAAATAAAATTATCAAAAGAGAAATGAAAATATGAAAGTTCGTGGTAAATACTTAGAATTAGCCTATAACTACCTTAGATCCGTGCAACCAATAAGTGTTAATTCAGAAAGGGCGTTTTCGGTTGCAGGGATTTTCTGCACAAAAATACGATCACGATTATATGATGAAGGCCTAAATGCGTTGTTTTTAAGAGCGTTTTTTAATAAGTTAAATTAAATAAAAAAAACTTTAATAAAAATTTGTATTGTTTGATTTTTATCGATATTTATCGATAATTACATTGTAGGATATTTTGCAATCACTAAGCCAGAGTTTGATTTAAAGAATTATTATTGTTTTCCAAATGTTGATGATGATGAAATGTTATTTGCAGATATCAAAGAGGGAGTTATTGATGAAGATGATAATCTTTTGGATGATAAGAACGAATCAAATAATTATAAAGGCAAATGTGAGATATTAGTCATCTCGCTGCATATAATATGTTGACAAAATTAGAGTTATATTTATTAAAAAATGATCCAAAAATCATGACACTGATTTACAAGCTTAAGAATGTTCTTGATGAAAATAAAAAAATAGACCCCCAAGTTTATTAGATTATGTTTCAAGAGATAATATTAAATAAAGGAAGAAAATTTATGTTTTATTATAACCACGGTCGGCCTTAGGTACAGTCAAAGCAGACAGTTGCCTAGCGCCAAAATCTGGGAGAACCATTTTAATCAAAAAATGTTTTTAACTTTTTTAACCTTTTTTCTCAATGTAAGCTGTTGCATTTTTATTAATTTCGAATTATAATTTATAACTTATAATATTTCTAAAAGACGACTTTTATTTCAACCAAGTGTTTATAATTAGATTCACTTTTCGTCTTTATAATAGATAAAATTATTATCATTCAAAACGTAATAATATTATCATAATAAGTTATATGGACTAAATTTTTAAAATGTTTCAAATTTAATTAATTATAATTTATTTTGATGACTAGTGAGCGTTATTATTAAAACGATTTTGCAACAAACGCAAACAGTATTGGTATGTGATTAGTTGAAAAAACAAAACAAAGGTATTGAAATAAGTTAACTATCCTTTAAAATCTGAAGTACTTTTTAATTTAAATCAGTTTTCTTAGTTATACATCTTAGTTATACATTCTTAGTTATGTATCTAATTGCTAAATATTAAAAAATAATGTCAAACCCTATGCCAGAAGTTATCGGGTGCTCAACCTCATCAGAAAAAGCGACAAACAGAACTTAGTATAAAAAGCAAACAGGATGGCTTTTCAGGTATTTAGAGAAAACCGAAACTACTCCAGCTGTTAATATTATTGCCCAGTCTGGCCAGTCATCAAACTACAACGCTCAATGTTAACTGTGACAATGTTGCTCAAAATGAAACGGAATTAAGCCTTACTGTCACTGAAGATGAACTAATAAGTCCGTCTGCCTCTGATTCCGATTCGAATACATCTTCAAGTACAGAAAACAATGAAGAAGTAGCCGTGGAAGAAAATCGATTTGATTTTGACGATCCAGGCATTTGGCCAAATGTAATAGATGATGCCACTCGAGTAGCATTTGTAAAGAAAGGCCCAGTAAGAATCACAGAGTATGATTTTCCTAAAAATGAATCTCAAAACAATCGTCGTTCTAAGGAAACATATTATAAACAAAACTCAAGAATGGAGAAAAAGTGAAGAGAACATGGTTAGTTTATTCCAAAAATAGCGATGCCGTCTACTGTTTATTTTGTAAGTTGTTTTCATTTAACAAGATTGCATTGACAGAAAATGGGTATATGAGACAGGCAAAATATTTCACGCCATTTATCGAGTCACGAATGCTCTCCAAATCAATGCATTTGGTGGCACCATTTAATTAATATATGGTTATTTAATTCTAAAATTCCAAATGTAATAGATGATGCCACTCGAGTAGCATTTGTAAAGAAAGGCACAGTAAGAATCACAGAGTATGATTTTCCTAAAAATGAATCTCAAAACAATCGTCGTTCTAAGGAAACATATTATAAACAAAACTCAAGAATGGAGAAAAAGTGAAGAGAACATGGTTAGTTTATTCCAAAAATAGCGATGCCGTCTACTGTTTATTTTGTAAGTTGTTTTCATTTAACAAGATTGCATTGACAGAAAATGGGTATATGAGACAGGCAAAATATTTCACGCCATTTATCGAGTCACGAATGCTCTCCAAATCAATGCATTTGGCGGCACCATTTAATTAATATATGGTTATTTAATTCTAAAATTCATAAGATATTTATATATAGTTGATAGAAATACAGTTCTATATCAATAGTGATACCAATTATTTCAATCATTTAACTAGAAACATATTTATGATAATATTTAATAAAAACAGTCAATTTAAAATTATTAATACATGACTAATTGGGGTAGTATCGAATAAAAATCTATAGGTCAGTTATATATTTATTTGTGAAAAATGTATGACTATTTCTGGAACAAATTAAAGATTTCAAGTAATTTATGTATATTTGTTAGAATAATATTGTTGTTTGAGAAAACATTTAACAATAGACATTCGTCTACCCTAAGAAAAGCCCTTCGAAATGAGACACTGATCTCTCACTAATCAACTTTGTGATTATTGATTTGATTCTTAAAAGTTGTTGAAATATCCTTTATTTATTGCATATTAAAGTCGATTATTTAAACTATAGTGTGTCTTTAACCTACTTAGTCCCAGTGGACTCATAGTTTTAAAGTTGATAAAATAAACTCTATAGTATGTGTGTGACTTATATATTGCCCCAGTGGGTCTATACCCCTTACTTTTGGGTTTGTATAACTTTTATCTACTAAAATCATGTAGTATATATATTGTGCCAATGGGGACTATGTTTTATACGTGTGTGTGTATGTTTGTAATCTATCTATTTATTTATTAAATCTGTATGCCCTACTTGTTTATTTATTAAAACTATACATTGTGCCAGTGATGACTATGTTTTAAAGATGACTTGACCTACTTAAAATTTGATTAATTTTGACGTGAAATACATTAAAAATTCCATGACCTACATAAAAATACTAGTTGACCTACTTAAAAAGATTATTCAAAAATCTTTTTTGCTTAATTATTTTTTCCTCAGAGGGGACCGATTCATCTACTTATGATTGCAGATATTAATTTATAACATGTATATTTAATAAAAATAATATCAGATATTGATGCTTATGACCATAGTAGTAATGATTGCCAAACAGTGATATAAGTATGGTAAGTCAACCTCCTTTATAAGTGTTAGAGGATGGACGAACACTAAAGATTCTGAAAATTACATATTACATGGTGTGAGCAGATAAATAGAGAATAAACGTAAATATGGACAATAATCAATAATGATAATATCTATGTGATGAAAGGAATAAACATTACTATATTGACTCGTGATAATAACTTATTATTAACAATTTGATGTGATCTGTTAATTTATCTATTTATCCAATTATACTGATTTATTGATTCTTGATGACATTATAATAAATTTATCTTGTTTTAATTATTTTTGTTGTTATTGTCGTTGTTATTATTATTATTATTATTATTATTATTATTATTATTATTATTATTATTATTATTATTATTATTATTATTATTATTTCAATCAACATATGTTGATTGCTTTAATTTAAAAAAAAAGATATTTACTTTTGCACTAAGTGCATGATTTTTATATTCAAATCAACAAATGTTTATTTTGTGCAATAAGTGCACTATAGAAAAATTTAATTTGAACCAGTGTTTGTGTTCTTATTTATATAGGAACCATCAAGTTGAGATTTGAGAACCTCAACATAAGATTTTCCGCTATAACGATATAGCTAATAATTATGAAGGTAATGAACTAAAACCTAAGTACAGAAGTTGAGTGATAATATTTATTTTACACAAAGAATTGCATCTAGAGGCATGTATATTAGCTTTTTCTTAAACTGATTTCATAAGTATTTTTGTCAATTATTACTTTTCCGATAAATATCTTACTATAGATCAAAACTTTGTTGAATTGATGAAAGATTAAGATATTGTACCTTTAAATGCCTTGGCTAAGTTTCCATATCTCCATCAAGTTATTACAACCGTTGAAGACTTAATAAAAGCATTTTAGTGTAATAATTTCGTTCTCTTGGAAGCATTTGATTATCTCATATTGATAAATTCATTTTTTTAATATATTTTATTAAAAATATTTTTAAAATTATATATTTTATTTTAATTTTTTTTACTATATTTTTTTAATTATTTATAATATATTTTTATTGTTTATAAATTTTTTAATTATTATTTATACAATTATTCTATTTTTTATATTTTATTTGCTGAAACGCCCACCAGATTAAATTACGCTAAATATCTGGCTTGCGATCAAATGCGTGTTGATTTGATGGATGATAAAGTTTTTGAACCTAGAAGATTTAATAAAAGCATTCCAGTTTAATTTTTTCGTTCCCTTGGCACCATTTAACCATCTGGCTCTGCTAACCTTTTCCCATTATCATGTGGCGATTATGAGAAGCAGTTATCATACATCCAACTGTTTTATACATCGACCTTATTGCACCTAGAAAGGTCATTTGAACAGTAAATCCATTTAAATATTTTGAATTAATTCTCTAGCATCCGGTTCTATAAGGCAATAAATTGCACGAATCATAAATTTATTATTTCTTTTGTTTATTATTCAGATATTTTCAAAAAATAACTTTTTTCAAAATGCCTTATTTAAAATTGGCAATAATAAATTTATTCAAAACAAAAAATTTTAAAATCTCTCGACATTTATAAAAATTTTGACAATTAAATTAAACTATTTCACGCTTTGGCATTTTTATCCCTAATTAATTAATTTTATAATAAATCAAATTTATTATTTCAATGATACAATAAATATATTATTCTAATTGGCAATTTTAGATAGAGAAATGTAATATTTATTATTATTATTATTATTATTATTATTATTATTATTATTATTATTATTATTATTATTATTATTATTATTATTATTATTATTATTAGTATTATTATTATTTCTTTATTACCTTTTGTATTAATTGTTATCAGCATTTTTATAATTTTATATTTATTGTTTTTCAATTTATTATCATTCCGAGTTTTTATTAATTTATTATTTTTATTGTGATGTTTTTGTAATTATTATTTTTAGTTTCAATTATATTTTGTGGCTTGCCTACCAGCGAAAAAGAATAGAAATGGCTCACAAATCCTTACAAAGCAAGCAAATTTCTCAATAATTCCAACTAACATGAAATGCATGCTTCCAATTAATAAAAATCAAATATAAATGAAAAAATGATTAATTTAGCAACTGAAAATCATTGGAATATAGCTCACAGATAGAGCTACCAATTTGTCCAATAAAATTAAATGGCCTTGAAAACAACTAATGAAAAACGAGTTCGCTTTATTGACAGGCGAATTAGCGTTTAGATTGACCACCAATCTTGCTATGGTCTTGTGGAACTGATTAAACATTCATGTCGAATATAAATGCAAAATGAATATTAACTATTAAGAATTCAGATAATAATTTATAACATGTATATTTAATAAATATAATTAATTCACAAACTAAGCTTATCTCGAATTTAAACAAATTAATATTAGTTTTTAAATTTAAATAATTAAAAAGAACTCACTAATTGAATGGCTAACATCAATACTGTTTTTAACGAGATTTGCCTATAACAATGAATAAACAAATCTTCCAAAGACGGACCCAGTAATTCTAAAACTAAGGCATTGTATCGATCGCATTGTCCAAAGTAAAAATCTTCTGGAAAGCCTGTTATCGGATTACCTAAACTGTTAAAAATATTAATCACAACCATAATATAATAAATGAAATAGTTGAGCATTCTATAAAATCTGTATTCTAAATGTAATTGGGGTGCTCTGGTTTTCATGAATTCTGACTTTAGAGCAACATGTTCGTTTGTATATCAATTCCTCCCGGAAACATTATGAAAATAAAAAACATTTGTAATTGATAATATTACCTAATCGAAGTTCATCAAAATTTCCACAAAACTATCAAAAAATTCGAATCTCCACCGCTCAGAACATTAGAAAATTTCGAATAACGATTTTAATCTGCTAAGCACTATATTTGAATATTTTATTAAAACTAACCTGAAAAAATAGTGAATTTAAACAAACAGCTTAATAAAAAATGCTGACTTATAATAATTAAAAATTTATTAAAATTGTTTATATCCCATGAAAATTTTAATATATGTTCAAAGTTTTGAAATTTAATTCGTATTTTTTATTGGACAATAAAAGTAGTTTAATTTATATTTAATTTTTGTGTATGTAAAATTGGTTTTCAACTATTTAAAGATAAAAGATTTAAAAACACAACAGTGTTTGGTAAAAACTGTAGAAATTAAAATATTTTTGAATACGATAATAATGCATTTTCAGAAACCAGCATGACAATCACATTGATAAATTAAATAAATACAAAAACCATTGGCAGTAAACGGGAAACGTTGACATATTTTTCATTGAGATTTTTAAGCTGTTGAACACAAATACAAAAGTATTAAGTTTGTATTAAATTTACTGAATCAACACCAAATTACGCAAAGTCAAATAAAACATTAAGAATAAAACAAAGGGAATTGTAAAATGGATCAAGTCTAAAATGTCAAAATGAAAATTTAATTAGAAAAATTGATATTTTTATTAGATGTAAATATAGGTGAATAAACTAAAATTGTTTCATTAACGTGTGTAATAAAAAAGTGTAATTCTGATAATTTTAAATAAATATTATTGTGCTGGGTTGTTCGATTTTCTTATTAAAAGGACATTAAGGAGTCATATAGTGATACCGACTTGCTGAAAATACCCAATAAAATTAATCTTAATTTTAAAATGATAATAATAATAAATTAATTAAATTTTAAAAAATAGATATAGTAAGCAAAAAAATGTGTTAACATGATATATAAATTTGTTTAATTTTTAATTATTTTGTTCTGCTAATTCTTTGGATACTCACCTTTTATATACCAACAGAATTTTATGTGGCCTTTCAAATGTTACTATTTGTGAAACAACATGATGTTTTTAAGACTATTTTTTATTGCTATTTGCAAACATACTAAATTTTAAATCAAAAAAGTATGGAAATATTTTACATTTCTATGATTTTGTTTAAATGCATCAATTATACATTTGTCTCTGGAATTTCTACGACAGTATAAAAGCAGCCTTGATCATTTCATATCTATTCCGAAAGAACTTTTTTCACAACTCAGCAGTCACATATCCACAAGAAAGTATTTGTCAGGCAGTATTCGAGAAAGAATGGTGGACCTTTATATTAATGGTGGAAGAAAGAAAATTGACATTGTGAAGTCTTTTGCAGTGCAGCGCAGTACTGCGATTAAAGTTATCAAAAAATACCAAAGCTGTGGAAGAGTTCAAGATGCAAAAAAATGTGGAGACCTCGTAAAATAGACGAACCTATGAATCGAACTATCGTGAAGGAGGCCAAGAAAAACCCATTCATGACAACTTGAACCTTAATCAATTGAGCAAGCAAACTATTCGAAACAGACTGGTGAGCGTTGGACTTTATGCACGCAACCCTGCTGTAAAGGCATATGTTTCTGATAAGAATTGTCGGGAAAGAATTGCCTCGGCCTAAAAGCACATTGGCTGGACTACATAGCAATGGTCTGATGAACCAAAGTTTAACCTTTTTGTTTCCGATGGTCGATGTAAAGTTTGGCGCCCAAATCGAGAAAAGGACAATCCTTTGTATGCCAGGGTAAGAATACCTCATAGATGAAGATTTTAACAGGACAACGATCCAAAGCATTCCTCAAAGTCCTACAAGAGTGGTTCGTGAAGAAAAGGTCAATGTTCTGAAATGGCTGTCACAATCTTTGGACCTTAATCCAATTCGAACATCTTTGGGATGAGATTGGATGAGACGCCTTGAAGGTCAACATTTCTCGAACTCGAATCAGTTGTATGAGAAACTTTAGGAAATTTGGTCTGAGATTCTTGTTAGCATATGTGAGCGCCTTGTGAAAGCGCCTTGTTGTCAGGCAGTCTTGGATGCTGGTGGATACCCTACAAAATATTAATCATTATCTATGTGTAAACTCTTTCACTCAGTATTTATTTTGTATTTATTCAGTACAAAAGAAAATAAAAAAGTGTTTCCATATTGATTTGATTCAAAATTGAGAATTTTTTTCAAACAAATTACGAAAAGAGTGTTAAAATTCCCTCTCATTGTTTCACTGATTGTACCTTCAGAAAGCCCACCTAAATTTTACCAAGAAGCACTAACGGGAAAATTCATGGCATTTACAGAATAAAATGATGAAAGATGAAACAAATTTCTATCTCATATTTCTATACTTTTTCTGCTCACTGTATATATGATAAATATAGAAATTATGAAGGTAATAAAGAAAAAGCTTAATGCGGAAGTTGAAGGATAATATTTATTTTACACAAAGATCTGCATATAGTGACATGTAGCTATCTTATTAATTCATCTCAATCAACTACGAAAAACGCTTGTGATCATAGTAATAATGATCGAAGTAGAGTTATGTCGCTAGATAGTGATATAAGTATTGTTAGTCAACCTCCTTTTACGATTGTTAGCTTGAACGACATAACTCTTGTCCAACCAACTCATTTGCAAACTAACCTCAAAGAAACTATTGATTCTTAGTGAAGAAAGAGTTAAGCAATTGGATATTAAAATCAGAGTTCACAGTGGTGGAAAGAACTCACAAATTTATGCAATCAGTCAAGCATTGGTAAAATCTGTTGTTGCATCCTAGCAAAAATTTGTTGATGAACAATCTAAAAGAGAGTTGAAAGAAAGCTTCATTCGATATGATGAAAGTGAAATTCCTTGGATATCTAATTATGATAACAGCGGTATTTTTGATCAAAGTTTTGGCAGTTGAGATGGCCGTGAAGTCAAAACACACCCATAGCTCTATTTGGATCATCGCAGGTGAAGTGACACGATTAGGGTGAGATATCGTCGCGAGATTAATGGAACTTTATCTATCGCAAGAAAATGAGTGCGAAAATTCCGGATAGTGTCAATTTATTGTCCACAATATAGATAATTGAATGGATAGAATGACTTACACCTAAATCCGAATTATAAAAGTCTCTACACCAAACACCACTGAGATTCATTCTCTATAGTGGTGGTTGGCGTGTAGAGCAATTGCTCACTCACCAATTTAATGAATTTCCTATCATATTTTAGAAATTTATTTTTGCCATTTTACAAATGGTTTTCAGGTAAGATGTTAAATTTTAAGACTTGAATTTTGATCCATATAGATATGAGAGTTCTTAAATACTACTTTTAATCAACAGTATAAGTATAAAATATTTTTAATTAATTTTCAAGGTTTTTTAGGAATTTTATGATATTTATCTTTAAGTATTTTAGAATTATTTCGAAAAAATGTGAGTGAGATATATTTTTAATTATAATTAAATAAATCAATCACCAAAAATATGTATTTTTCTAAATAATTTTTGTAATTTTTTTCTGAGCTCAATATGAGATGCTTCTTTCAGGAAACCATCTGGATTGAAAAGACATTGAACCAGATTCATCTGCTCTTGATAATTTGATTAAAAATATATTTTTAAAAAGTTTCAGCGATCTTTTTTCTTTCTAAAAATTGTCTAAAATCAAGTTATAATAGAAACTTATCTCAGCGGTGCATTTCTACGAATAAAATGTTTATGTGTGTTTTTTAGTATGTGTTACGCTTGTGTGTAGTTTTTAATTTTTCTTCCAGTTTTCAGATTTCTATAGTATAAGATGTATCTCACTGCACTATAAATGAGAACATCAGCGTGAAATCAAAGTAAGTATGCATATTTCTATAATGTTTGATTATTGATTTTTTTCTTATATTATAGGAAACGGTTCTCAGTGGTGTTTGGGGTATAATGCACGTTGGTGTGTTCATCAGTGGATGACTCACCATTTATGAGAGTATGAAGTTATTTACTTCATTTCATTTATTCAATTTTACAAGTAAGTTTTTTAATTTAAAGAACAATTAAGGTTTGAATTTTGATTTTATATAATTATGAGATTATTATTCAAGCTCTTAAATGTTACTTTGTAGTCAACATTATGATTATAAATTATTTTTAATTAATTTTCAGGGTTCTTTTTACGATTTTTATGACATTTTATGAATTTATTTGGAATTATTTCGATAAAATGTAAGTTAAATATATTTTTAACTATAAATAAATAAAGAAATCACCAAACACATTTGTTTTTTAAGACATTTAAGAAAGAAGCGGAGTAGTTTTTTAAGTTTTGTAATCTTCTTTCTCCAGCTCATTGATATGGCGAATTTTATCATTTTATGTAATTCTATGAAAATATTATATTTTTTATACAATTTATTAAAATTTACGATTTTCGAATTTTTGTCTGCAAATCCAAAAATATCGATGGACCTTATTGAATATTAGAAATGCTACTTTCACACAAAGTTGTTTGACAAGAAATATCTTATATATTGTAAAATATTTTAATTATTTGTAATTAAATGAAAAAATTCTTACATTGTCAATTCTTCGCTTTCGCAAAACGATAGCATTTCCAGAGAAATATCTAAAAATCTAAAGAAATATTAACTTCAAAAATATTTTATAAATAGTTCTTACGATGTTTTGTCGTCATTTTCTCGAAAGTTCAAAGTAGAGTTGTCCTATTTAAAATCTAAAATTTTTTCCCCCATGAATTTTTAATATATTAAAAATAATGATATGTTAACAATATGTTAATTACTTTTAACTTTCGGAATAAAAAAGCTATAATAAATTTGCATGTATTTTATATTATGTGTGCTGTGTTTGTATGTAAAATTATTTTTCTGTCACTTTCTCAATTCCTATAATAACACTTTTAACTTTCGGAACATTAAACTTTTACACTCAGGTAAGTTTGTTTATTTTATATATTTATTTTATAGATTTTTTTTAGATTATAGAAACTTTTATAATTTGGATTTAGGTATACAATTTCACCCACAAGCAATCGCCAATGCATCATTACGAATGAATAATTAATCATAAGTGCAGATAATTATTACTTTTTGATTTTTTTTGTTTTGAACAAGTCAGTTAGTTTTAACAGTCAGTTGAAAAGTGTATTTCTGTTAGGATTAGTTTATGTTATATATTGGATCTGTAAGTATATATTTTATGTATATGTATGATTAAATATTTTAAGTATATATATTTGTAGTGAAATAAATACTTCTGGTGTATGAGTGAATAGCTCGATTTATGTAGGATATATATTAATCCTTGAAATGGAATCTTCCGAAGAAGAAATCATTGATGAATATCAAAGCCTTAGTTCTGATACGGATAGTGATTTTAGTGACGATAGTGATGAAAGCTGCGTTTTTTATTTGTAAAATATATGAAAGTATTGAACAAATCAAATCTAATTAAACGAAAAATCACTTTTTTATTCACATAAATTATCATTTTCTTGACTCCAAGATTATAAGCTAACAAAGCATGTTCTCGAGTTTGACTATTTTTTGAAATACCAACTACAATAACCATCAGACCTTTTCATATAAGGGGCTTTTGCATTCACTGGCTGCTTAGCAAGCACCGTATTGCAACATTTGATTGCAGTTGATCCCCGGTTAATTTCAAATCACAGTGATCCATATTCAAATATAATTTCACAACTCGGCCCATTGAATATTCTCCTCGTCATCAGTAACTAACGGCATAATATATAATATATCCAATCCTCGTAAATATATATTGAGCGCAATTCATAAAGGTTTTTTCGAACAGCAGCATAGGCATGATTTCGACATTGAACAACTAATTTAATAATTTCATAGAAAGGCAATTCAAATCTTTCATCAATAGATTTTTTGACAAATGGAGTAAAATCAGATATATATTCTTTCTTTTCAGCATTCGACCTTCTTTATTTTTATCATTAAATTCATTTGACAATTCCGTTGACCTTTTTTTCAAGTATTCAAACACAAAACAATCAATTAAAAAATTTCCAAAATTCTCGAATTCTATTATAATTCCAAAATTCGAATATTGATAACTTTACAATTGACAACTTTTACACAGACGCGATAAAACCGAAATAATAGCAACGCGCACACAAACGTGACAAAAATTAAAAAAACCACAAATAATGCACACACAGACGCGAGCCCAAAATTACACAGCCATTCACATGGAGAAGTTATTCCTCCACCTGACTGCTCTAAAAAAGTATTGAGATATTTGTAAATTGAATTTATATTATTGTAAGTTTGTTTTAATATTATATATTTTAAATATCAAATAATTTTTTAAATAATTTTGCTAAATTTTAACGAAAATCATAAAAATTCCAAAAATTTAATAGAAAATTCAAATAATATCGAGTAACCCATAGATATCAGAAAATAATTTTGAAAATATTTTAAAAATATAAGAAGATAATAAAAAATCTTCAAATTTTAAATAATTTCAACAAAAATATTCAGAAACCAATAGAAAATTTTAAAATTTCAGAAAATTATATAAATATAAATTTTAAAAATTTAAATAAATACTCGAAAAATAATTTTAAACCAATGAAAAAATTAGAAAATGTAAACAATCCAGAACCTAATTCAATTAATCTTACTAAAATAACAAACAAATCTGAACTACCTTCAATGATAAAAACCAAGAACCAAGATAAAATTTACCCCCCTACAGTTCGTCGTAATAGATCAAGGACGAAGTCGAAATCATATTCTCCCGAGCCCAAAAATAATTCATATAACAGATTTGAACATAAATATCATTATAATGATAAACCAGAAAAGATGGTACCGGTGAAGAAAGAATTTGTGAATATGCGTCTAACTGGATTATTAGCCGAAGAAACTAATATGTATAAAGGAGTTAAAATAGTATACAACGAACCGTCAGAAGCTGCTATTCCAACTGATAAATGGCGGTTGTATAGTTTTAAAGGAAATAAATCCTTGCCAACGATTCACCTCCATCGCCAGAGTGCTTATTTGATTGGAAAACACAGGGGTATTTGCGAAATCTCAATGGATCATCCAAGCATCAGTAAACAACATGCTGTTATTCAGTTCAGACAAATAGACGCTGGCATCAAACCGTATTTAATTGACTTGAAGTCGACTAATGGCTCGTTTATAAGCGGAATAAAAATTGAGGCACAGAAATATTATGAACTAAGGGAACAAGATGTTTTGAAATTCGGATTTTCAACTCGAGAGTACGTTTTACTAACAGACAAATCACTCGCCTTTGACGACGAAGAGGATTCTTGAAATATTTTTCATTTTTGTAAATAGATTTTGTTATTTTTTCTTTAATTATTTATATTTATAATTTTCGCGCTTCAAAAATGCTAATTTCAATTATATTCAGATAAAACGAATTACCCCCACATATTCCTTAGATGGAGTCTTTAAAGAAAGATACTATTAGCTATTTTTTTAAATAGTTTACGAACTCTCATATATGTTTTGCACTTTTGTGAAGAAGTGCAAAGGGATCCACAATTTCTTGTGTTTTTGTTTATAACTGACAAAATTTGTTTCAATTGGAAAATATTAAATTTTCTACTGCTTAAATGCATTCTTAATGGTGGGTTGCGGTCTTGCAACAAAGGAACTGCGAAAGCTGTTAAATTGTTAAATATTTTATTTTGTAAAATAAATTCTACTAAAAATTCAAAAATTGTATTGCCTACATAATTGCGATTTGTACTGGGTAACTGTAACAATATTAGAATTAAAAATTAGAATTTTTATTTCCATTTAATTTGTAGTATAATTTATAATTTAATGAATAATTTTAAATAAAAAACGCTATGAAAACAAATTTCAAATGATATAATAATAAAATCTTTCAATAATGAACATTTATTTAAATAGACTAATAATTAAAATTAACTTATTAAAATGAATCTAGTTATTGATCATTTTTTGAATTCAATTCTATTTAATTTTTGAATAACATTTAACGGAAATGAGGCGTTATCCACGTACTTCGAACATGTCCGGTAATTATACCGTTCAGTATTATTCTTTTCTTATTCCACAAGATAGTCCATTATTAGATACATTCCTAAGGAGGAATAATAATTATGTCATTCCTCAGATTGAGAAAATGTGTTCCTGCTCCATAAAGGTTTCACCGGCAGTTTCTAGACAAACTCCAACTTATGTTTCATATTATTTAGTGGAGATTAACTACGAATTGCCAAAAGGTAATCATTGGGCTTGCATGCAAATGCTGGAGAAATATTCAAGAAATGGCGAAGGCTCCGGTTGCTTAAAACGCATGAGATGTGAACATGTTAAAACTATAGTTTGTACTAATCCGTGACTGATTTCAAATTTAAATGTCAATGTCGCGTTATTTATCATGCATAATTTAGGATAATTTTAAAAGAATAATTAATTTTATATTTATAAAAGTCTTTGTAAATTAATTCATTTTGTGAAGTCATTTCACACCTTTCAATTGTGATTGAATTATGTTTTGATTTTATTAAATATATATTTTTAATTTATAATTTTCAACTTGTTTTAATATTTTTTTTCTATTGTCTAAATTTGAGTGGACGTTAGGCCATATTGGTTAATTAAGGTCTAATAATGAATTACTAGTAAGTCGAGATTACTTAAATTGATTACCAAACAGCAGTGGCGTAGCTATGGTGGGCGGCGGGGCGGCATATTCGCGATGAGATCGTCTGTATGGTTCTTAAACCTGAATGCACTAAAATAAATATATACGTATATATCCACGAATAGCAAGAGCTTAACAATAACTTATTTATTATTTTAAGAAATGTTGAATTTAAGAAACTTGCCAGTCATAAAAGGCTGCCCTATAGATACAAATATTTTACCCTATCCGAAAATTTGGCGATTTTTTAGAATCGGTAAAAGTCCAAATTTCAACAGATGTTTTCCATTATTTGTTCAAGTCGAGTAAGTGCTTTATGGTACCTAATAACAAAGAGAGTCGGAGGCGAATGAAGCGACTTAAGAAAAATTTTACCTATTTTTTACGACGGTTATGTCACAGAAAGGCGAGATAATGTACCTATTGTTTGTATAATAGAGTTTTAATTCAATTCGGCAAATTGAAACAGCGAAGCAGCTTTCTTCTAGTTTTAAGCATAAACAGATGTG
Organism: Schmidtea polychroa; assembly: GCA_959609185.1. NCBI lineage: Eukaryota > Metazoa > Platyhelminthes > Tricladida > Dugesiidae > Schmidtea > Schmidtea polychroa. Next base: position 25,189 of record CAUHTR010007314.1, read on the forward strand.
TGAAAATAGTACACTTTAGGATAGAGAAATATTTCATTAAATTTTGTGGACGTGACGGTGACGTGTGCAGCGTAAAATTTGTGTCAGTGATTTCGTGGTCTTCTGAAATTCTATAATTACAACTTTATACAAGGTAAGTCAAATAATATTTTTTTATTTTGTTTTTATGAAATTCTTGAAGTACGTTTTAATGCATCATTGTATTTATTTATATACAAACACAATACATGTGTTTTCTGGAGGTTCGAAATTACAAATAAATTTTACAATTCAAGGTTGTTAAAATTAGGTTATGAAATTATAAAAATAACACAATTACAAATAAACACCATAATTGAAAAAATCATAAAAAATCCATTTGTTTATTTGTAAACTTAAAATGAATCACTCCAACCTGCCTTATACAAAAATTAAAAATTGAATTAATCACCTTGTATTTCTTCAGATATTTTGTATTAATAAATTATAATGGTGTAGTGTAAACGATGATATAAAAGTGAATGTTATTGTATTTATGTATAAATTAGATAAAGGATTACTTCTGTATTATTTTAATAATTACTTAAATAGAGGTATAGATTTACATAATTATAATACTAGAAATAATAAAAAACTTAAAAAAGCCAAAAAGGCTGTAAAAGTAAATATTGTACTTGAGGAGGGATAATTTACAAAGGAGTAGAAATATATAATAAATTACCGGATAAAATAGTACAAATTGAAAACATTGATAAATTTATAAGAGAAGTAAAAACCCACCATTGGTAAAGAAAAACTCGACTAGTGTTCAGTTAAAAAATTAAGTGTAATTTAGCATAAAGTATTATATATAGATTATTCATGTAATTAGCTAATAAACAGCCCTGTAAACAACAAGCAGGGCCCACCTTTATCAAATTCAGTAGAAAATAGCTAATAAGCTAAAGTTGTTAAATAAATAATAATTAGAGATCAAACTAAAAATAAATTAATAAAAAAATAACAACTAACAGGAAAGCACTAAAACCTGTCTGATAACAATTATTCTTTTAATTTTGTAGTTTCTTAAATATTAGAAAATATTAATAATGAATACAATATTAATAAATGTTATATTTTTTGAGAAATTAAAATATTCTTTTTAATATAAAAGTTAAATATATAGCTCATAGAGTATAAAGCTCATAGAGTATAAATGGTTTAACAAAAAAATAAAAATATTATATAATAAGATATTTATTAAAATTGATGTGTATTCCCGTTATGAAATTCAATATATTTAAATTAATTTATAAATATTTAAATTAAATACCCTTTAGAGTTCGTAAGTACTCTTTGAGAGATTTTCCATAAAATAGGACAATCGAACCGACTTTGCTTTGCAGAAATTTTCATCGAAATAGGTTAAAAAAGTAAAATTTAATTATTTTATTGTACTTTAGAATCTGTTATTTTATTAGCTCTAGAATCTAAAGTATCAAGTCAAACATATTTTAGCAAATAATATTGTAATCAATTAGTGGAAGTAGAATTATATGTTTATGTTGCTAAACAATTATGTTTGTCTTTTAAGTTAATACTATTGACGCCCCTGAAGAAAGTGCAATTTTGCAGTTTGAAAATTTATAATTCTCCATTTTCTACATTACGAAGTGGTAAGTTGATTATGCCGAATTATAATAACCATTTTTTAGTTTATTATTTAAGTTTTAATATTTTTTTAATCCATCCCCAAGATGAAAAGAACGAGAGATAGCGGCGCTGCTTTTAGAAAAAAGAAAAAGACGAAGGAAGAAGAAATAGAAAAAAGTAAAGGAGCACTGATTAAATACTTCAATCGTGAACAAACAAGTAATACAGCACGTGAAGGATCTAATATTGCTGCACCTGAAGTACATCCTGCATCTGAAGAAATTATTATTACTGCGCCAAGTTCAAGTTCTTCTGAATACTTCAATCGTGAACAAACAAGTAATACTGCACGTGAAGGATCTAATATTGCTGCACCTGAAGTACATCCTGTATCTGAAGAAATTAATATTACTACGCCAAGTTCAAGTTCTTCAACTACGAGCGATGAAGTGTCTGCATTTCCGACTGCTAACTTAAAAGACGCTGGTCTATGGCCAAGCAAAAATAGTGATCACACAAGATTCTTACTGGTACGCCAAGGTGCGTCTGTTATTCAACACCTAGATTCAGATTTCTGTGAAACCATTCGTCAAGGTTTATCAATTAAAGGACGGAACAGAAAACTCACTCGCGATTGGTTTTTCCAAACTCTGCCAAATGGCGAAAAAAATGTTACGGTCTTGGTTAATATATTCGCCTTACAAGAAAGCTCTCTACTGCTTTTGCTGCAGAATATTTCCAGCTGAAAAAGGTTCACATTTTAATTCTTTAGATAGATTTAATGCTTGGTGGAAACTTAATCCTAGGCTACTCGAACATGAATCCAGTGTGACACACGTTCAAAAATTCATGCAATGGAAGGAGTTGGAAATAAGAATTAGTTGCGGAGCAACGATTGATAAAATAGAGCAGGAAGCTGTTGAAAATGAAGCGAAGAAGTGGAGACAAATCCTATCAAGATTGTTAGATGTAATTAAATTCTCAGCGAGACAGAATTTATCTTTACGAGGTCATCGAGAAGAAGATAAATCTGAATCAATATATAATAATAATAATAGAGGAAATTTTTTAGAATTAGTAGATTTGTTGGCAAAATATGATCCAGTGCTGAGAGAACATATTCTTAGAGTCAAGCTGGGAAATAAATTCGCCTTATCTTATATGTCACCTACGATTCAAAACGAATTTATAGAAATTTTGGGAAATAAAGTAAGAAGCAAAGTTTTAGAACAAGTTAAACAAGCCAAATACTATTCTATAATATTCGACAGCACTCCTGACATTTCTCATATAGATCAGACGAGCCAAGTTTTGCATTATGTATTGATTGATGGAGATAAAGTAAAGATAATGGAATCATTTGTTGATTTTATTGAAACGAAAAGTAAAACCGCCGAGAACATTTCGATAATGATTTTGAAGAAATTAGAAAATGACGGACTTGATATTCAAAATTGTAGAGGACAAGCTTATGACAATGCTGCTGTGATGGCTGGAAAATGTACTGGTGTTCAAAAACGTATAAAACAAATTAATAGAAAAGCAGAGTTTGTTACATGTACCAATCATACCCTGAATTTTCCGGTCTACACGCAGCTTCAGTGGCTATCAATTCGGTAACTTTTTTTGGAGTTTTGGATCGCCTTTACTTATTTTATTCTTCCTCTACTCATCGATGGGACATTCTGACATCGCCGACTTCTCAAAGTCTCAAACGCGTAGTAGAAACTCGATGGAGTGCAAGGGCTAAAGCTGTGAGTGTCTTAAAAAATAATTTCTCAAACATTTTAAATTCTTTGGAAGATTTGACTAGCGAAGAAGAAAACACATGCACATAAACAAGCTGGCGTACTACTTGGTACGTTGCAATCATTTTCATTTTTGTGTTTCCTCGGTCTATGGGAATCAGTTCTGGTAGAAATTAATGAAACACAGAATTACCTCCAAACTAAAGGGATAAATATACAAAATTGTGATATAAAACTTAAGGCTTTAAAGTCATTTTTAATAGATAATAGGAATAATCTAGTGGAAAATTCAATAATATATGCCAAGGAAATATGTGCTGATTTAGGAATTATCATGGGGCGTCAGCGTCGGTGTAAAAAGAAAAAAAGAATGTTTGATGAAGGATCCAATGATGCTGAATTGCCGTATGAAACTGAATTGCGAAGAGAAATGTATTCTTCTCTAGACAGGGTTATTCAAGAAATAAATACGAGATTTCAACAGATTCATGTTCTTGGTGAAAAATATGGATTTCTTGCCCCATCTAATCTTTTAAACGAGGATTATAATTGTCAGATAAGTGATGATCATGACGATATTAATAAGGAAGAATTCTTTATTGAAAGAAAAAGATTAATAAGTTTCGTCGCTGCCGCAGCTATGCGAGACGAAACAGATATATTGAAAGAAAGCCCCTTTGAGCTTTTACAGTTCATTCAAAAATATAATCTTGGAAATTCCGTACCCAATATTGTCATTTTACTACGAATTTTCCTGACAATTGCTGTAAGTGTGGCTAGCTGTGAGAGAAGTTTTTCAAAATTAAAATTAATTACGAATTACTTAAGATCTTCTATGCACAGTTTACGGTTGAGAAATCTTGCCATATTATCAATAGAACATCAATTAACTGGAGGAAGCAGACTTCGATGATGTTATTGATGACTTTGATAGACGAAAAGCAAGAAGAGTAATTATGTAGACTGCAGAATATAGTTTATGGGTATTAATGTTCTAAGACAATTAAAAAGTAGCAGTTGATGATTGTTATATTATATTGTGTTTATTGTTATATTACATTAGTGTCCTTTTTTATTTTAATACCAATTTATATAAACAACCTTTGTATACAATATTTTTAGTTGTTGGCTAATTTTATAATTAATTTATTTTGTGTTTTTTACTCTGTAATGATATGTTAATTTTGTATTGTTTTTTTTGTATTGTATTATTTAAAAATTAAATATAATGATAATTTGACAATGCTTAATTTACTATATGTTTTAATGTATTATAAAACACTTTGTTTAAATAAGAAAAAAATATTTCATACAAGAATAAATAGTATGTATATGTGAAGGGTATGTAGCGTATTTGGAAAGGGATGCAAAATTAATCGGGCCGTCTGTTTTGGAAAGTTTTTATTTTAAAAAATGTACAAGGGGTGGAGAGTCGGCAATTTTAAGGATCGCCCCAGGGCGGAACATACCCTAGCTACGCCACTGCCAAACAGATTTCGTCGAAATTTGTTGTGAATCGATCTATAAAGATCGAATAGTGCAATTCAATTCTCGTCAAAACAATTTACAATCCAAAACTTTATTTTTCAAACAAACTACAATCTTAAAAGTTAAAAAGTATTAAATCATTCAAAATTGACAAAGATATCTCGGTATTCGACTAACAAAACAACAGCCAATTATATCGATTGAAACTCGAGAGCACACAGAGGAAAGAAATGCACACATGCGCACACACACTAGTTGGCTGATGAAATAAATTTATTGAAATTAAATGAAACTTCATTTCAAATGTCAGACAACAAATCTACCGATTCGGTTCAAACCAATAAAAATGACAATAGAACTCCAATTAGGCAGATTATGCATTCGAATTCTCAAAAACAAATAATGTTATTATCCGCAAGCAGCAGATTCAGCCAGTCTTCATTGGATATTAAAAGCGTCTCAGATAAGCCAATTCTAACTCACAGATTCAAGCAAATCGGTCGCAAACTCGTCAAGATTATCAATGTGACGAAAATAATCCAAAACGGCAAACAACCGGCATTAATCGAGGATAGAAATGAGAGTCGAAGTGATAATGATTATGATTTTATTCAGAAAATTGACGAAACCGACATTCCAATCCATCCGCGCTTTCCATCGACAATGTCACCCGAAGCTCAATATTCATTCTTAAAAGGTTATCAAGACCTAATTTTCCGAAGTATCCATTCCACAAAACAAGCGAAAATCGAACCAGCCAATTTGACACCAACTCTACCGAAAATCGAGGGAAATAATTATCTTTACTATGAACCAAAAATCAAGACAAAATATAGCCAATTTGGCTTTATTCCTTACACATCTCACCAAAAGGGCCACGAAAACCACTTACCGACTCCGATGCAACAGCTTTCTACTTCCTATCGACTTCAGAATGCCATGGACATTCTCGACTTTGTCAACGACAGCAATGGCAAACCGACATTTTCATATCACTTTAAACGTCATAACATTAAACCGGCTCAACATTTTTTGACATGGGAAAAAACATGGAAAAAGGATTTTGAAATAAGAAGTAGATCTTAAATGGGACAAAAATGTGGATTTCATTTTCCTTTTCAAAACATTTTTATTAGATTTATAAGATATAACATTTGAATTTTACCTAGAAATATATATTGATAATGACAAAATAATTACACATAATAATTCATAAATATCATTTGAAGTTGTTTTAATTGTTTGATTTATGGATTTCATAAGCCAAAATACACGAGTAAAATTCGAAAATAAATCAAATTACATTATTTTTTGGGGGTTATATTTAAAATACACCGGTAAAAATTTATTTGAAAATGTTAAAATCGGCGATTAGAACTTAATTCTTCTACTACTACCGTATTTACGATTTTATCCGCGGGCACCCACCCTACACGGTACACCCAATTCCGAAATTTACGGAAGAAGCACAATTGAGACACCCGCGAGGAAACAAATACGTTCAATCAGATCAAAAAATATTTCAGTCTGTGCTGCTGTTATGAAAAGTGGTATTAAACTTTTTAAAATAAGTGAAACAGCGTTCAATTCGATCAAATTTTTTGATTTTCTAAGGGAACTAGTTAATGAATTGCATTATCATGGTATTCAAACTGGAAGAATTATAATTTATAATCCTTCGATCCACAAAAAAAGAAGAACAAAGACTTCTTGCTGTCTAATGGTTTTGAACTTGCATTTTTACCTACTTATTCTCCTCAGTTAAATCCGATTGAAGAGGTATTTAGCACGTAGAAGCATTATATAGCACAGCGAAACCCAGACACGGTTGCTAATTTATATTCTTATATCAGAGATTCTTCAACCTTAATAACTCAAGAAGATTGTCAAGGATTCTACCACCACGTAAGAAGTTTTGCACTAAAGGGAATAAGAAGAGAGGAATTTTAAATAAATTAACAAATATCAAGATTTCTTTTGGGTATTTTTTCTTTTCCCTCATTTTTGTCATATCGTTTCATATAATTTTAAATATTTTTACTAAATAAATGTTTTTTCAAAATTTCCTTAATCAATCGTTAATTTGAGTTGAAAACTTCTATAATTCACGTTGGTGTGCACACCAGTTGAGGTGAGTCATCATTCAAGTGAAAATGAAGTTACTCAATTTCATTTATTCAATTTCTTAAAAATGGTTTTCAGGTAATTTTTTTAATTTCAAGTAACTTCAAGACTTGAATTTGGATTTTATATAATTATGAGATCATTATTCAAGTTCTTAAATATTACTGTTAGTCAGAATTTATAATATAACATATTGATAATTAAATTTCAGGTGTTTTTAGGAATTTTGACATTTTATGAATTTATTTGGAATTATTTCGATAAAATGTAGGCTAGATATATTTTTGATTATAAATAAATTAACTAATAATCGAAGAAATTTATTTTTTTAATACAATTAGGAAAGAAGGAAAGGCTGAATTTTGTCATTTTCTGTATATCTATGAAAATATTAATTTATTAAAATAATTTATTTAAATTTACGAATTGTGAATTTCTTTCTGCAAATTCCAATGTTTTCTAATTTAATGAATAAATCTTACATTGTCAAATTTCCACCTTCGCGAAAAGACAGTGTGTCCTGAGAAATATCTGTAAATCTAAAGAAAGTTTATTCTAAATTATTTTATAATTGAATTTTACGATGTATTTTCTTTTTCTCTGAAGCTCAAGGTAGAGCTGTCGGATTCTAAATTAAAAGTATTTTCCTACAAAAAATTTTAATAATTTCAAAATAATTATATTTTAACAATATGTTAATGGTTATTTATTTCGAAACAAAAAAAACTATAATAAATTTGCATGCATTTTTCATTATGTGTTTTGTGTTGGTATGTTCAATTATTTTTTTCTCATCTTCACAAATCCTATAATAAAGTTATTAAATTTTGGAACAATAAATTTCTACACATACTATAAATTTATTGATTTTTTTTAGATTATAGAAGTTACTAAATTTCATAATTAGGTGTATTATCGCCTACGCGGAACAATCATTTTTACAATTTTGTTTTGAATATACACCCATTCTATACCAGATTGACCGGCGTTCGTTTGCGAATTTAAGTCAATAAATATCTGAACCTAGTTTAAAGTAGTGTTTTATCACATAATGCTGCAAACAATTCTGAAATTATTTTAATTATTGACATGTTTTTATCTATTCAGATCGTTGATTAAGAACACAAAACATAAACATACACCAGAAACCGCTGATATACGCTTCCTATAACATAAGAAAAAAATCAATGATCTTATTGAATAGGACAATTAACACATTAAGCCAAATTTTTATGGCTTCTGATTTAGAACTTACAGCAACAACTCGAATCAAATAATCTTTTGCAGTGTCTCGTAAACATTGTGATTTTGACTGAATTTGAACAGAAAAAATTTTCAATAATTCTTCACTTTCTGAACTTACATCCAAGTTGTTACTGGAGTTTACAACAATTTTAATTTTCCATGAGACATAAGCAGAATTTTCAAAAGCTGTAGAGCCATTCATTAAATTGTGAGATGAGATCTCATTTCTTTTTACTTCCGTTTTCTTTTCTGAGTTCCAATAGATCGTCCCGTTTGTCATGGCGATCTTCCCCCGGATAATTTTATTTATTTCTTTATAAATTGTTATTTAAGTATCCTAAACACTATTTAGGACGGGTATTTAAGATTTCTCTATCCAAACCCAATGAATTAAAATCTCTCATGGATGAAAAGAATTATACAAAGTTTTGGGAATCTGTATTCAGATATCCTCAATTTCGATATTATACGACAGATCATTCAGAAAATTCACGAATTTTTAATTTTTAATTTCGACATAAATATACGCAATACGATTCTTAGTATGATTTAGAGTACTATACGAATTTTAGATATAACCGGCTACATTGATTGTAAATAAATTAAAGAACTGTGATTAGTTTACGTCTGCAGCTTTCCTCCGTTTATTGAGTCCTAGTGTGCTGTAAAGATGTGATTTTTAATTTTGATTTTACTATGTGAATTATTCGTGCAATAAATAGTCGTTTACTGAAAGTCGCTTGATTTCGTGGCCGCACTGTGCTCACTACCACAAGCTCTAGTATTTCTGTAGGTCGATAATATACTATCGGCATATAGATACTACTATAACGAGTCCAAAAACTCTGTCAATCTGAAGGGAATTTATCGACTTAACTTCAAGGCAGTTACCATGAAGTAGTGCGATCTCTGACAACCAAAATCCATATAAATATCAATAGGTGAATGCCAGGCAGTGACCTGCAATTGTCAAGGGTTGTGGTCCCCGTGAAGAAAAAGTTCCATGATACGCCGCACTCTGTTACTTCTAAATAAAATAAAGATAAACATGATAGTATAATTTAAATATTGTTAACAATATACATTACATAAAATCAAATGACCCTCACTTGACTATGAATCAGTAAAGATATCGATGTTTTTTTGATATTCACGAATTTTCCTCACTGCCTTTTTCATGTGATTTGAAAGTATTTTAATAAATAAAATGTCAATTGAAAAGAAATCAGTGGTGAAAATTGAAAAAAGTTCTTATAATACTAATTTATTTATTATAAATATTAAAAAAATATTTTAAACATTTAGATTTTTATATTTTTAAAAACATGGATTGAAAAACAAGAAAGAGAAGATTAGAGAATAGAGATAAAGATTATTTAAATTTTGCATTGAAGTGATCAGGATCTATTTTAGGTTGAAATATTTCATTTAGTAAATAAAAGATGCAGAAATTGTTTACCTAGTTATTTATTTGAATTATATTTCCATAAATGATTCCGTTGTCAGCAAATTATTTAAAAGTTTAGAATACATAATTCGTTCAATTATTCATTTAAAATGGGGATTTATTTATAAATGTAATTAAAAAATCAAAAAAAGCGATTTGAAAATTATTAAAGAAAACTGGACTTTACTGTCACATAATCTACCAGCAAAATAGGTGGTACAAGCAATCATTTGAAGATATTCACATCATCAAACAACTCATTGTTGATCGGGGTAACATAATTAAAATACGGACAGTCCAAGTGCTCGGTGTACTTTTCTTTCGTGAAAGATTTTGCTATAACTGAAAGCGAGATGTGATTGTTGAGAGAATACATTTTTTTATTCGACGGAATTTTCACCGGTGGTTGATACTCATACATTTTGAACAAGTTAAACCTTTTAAATAAAGGCAAACTCTGAGGTAGCCATTTATGATTCGTATTATTCATACAGTCGTGTAAACGAGTGTTTTCGTCGCTTATCAAACTGAAAAATACCGTGATTAGTTCTGGAAACCTTTTGCAACGCTGTTTCAAAATTGACTTTTGCATGAAACTTTTTGTTTTCCAATTCGATATGAAGTCTGACAATTCTTTAACTTTATCCGAAACGATATGTTTGTATGGTCGGCATCCAAATAGCAAATGGAAAAATATTACACCTACCGCCCAATAGTCACCTTTATCATCGTAGACGTTTTTTTCTTCTTTTATATATTCAGGTGCCGCATAATATCGATTGCCCCACATTCTTCGAGGAGAATATAAGTATGGCTCCAATAGGTGAGAAGACGAACAGCTTGAAGAGAAAGAACACTCTCCTTCGAGTTCTGTACTCGAACATTTTCGCTTTGCCAATCCAAAATCTATTAACTTCAAATGACCAGAACAAGTGAGTAAAATGTTATTTTCCTTTAAATCTCTATGCAATACACCTTGCTCATGCATGTACTTTAGAGCTCCCAACAGTTCAGCGATATAGAACTGTACAATTTCAAATTGACGTTGCGTCAGAAATGGGATATCTATGACCATTTTTTCATCAGTAATGCCAGATACCAACAGAGGATAAAGATCAGCTCCATTGTCTATTTTGATAAGTTTCTTCAAATAAGTTATCGTTTCACCGTCTATAAATTCTTGAACAAAAATTGCTGCTAATTGACGTTCAATAAAACACGCATAAAGTTTCGGTGTCCACCTCCCGGATAGTCTAATCAAGCTGTCGCGTTCATTAATCAACTGTGAGTAATGATTCTGAATGTCATCACCTTTTCGGGCGCCTATCATTTTGATTAAACAGATTTTTATCTTCTTCTTGTTTTCATCTTCCAAACTATATCTCAAAGAAGCTATAAATCCTTTTCCAAAACTTCCTTGACCAATTAACTTATGATAATTAAATTGTTTCCAGGATAATAAAGAAGGCATTTTAATCTGTACAGGAAGATTTGTGTTAGGTGCTTGGTTAAGGTTCATTGAGAAATGCCAGGCCAGATATTCTCTGTTGTACATCATGCACTCGGAAAAGAGAAAATAATCCTTCAACTTTATTATGTACTTATCCCTACCTGAGCAGGAATTCTGTGCTCATTTACTTCTTCATTTTGACAGAAATTCAGTTTTTGTTTGTTTTTATGTGATGTTTTGAACGATCTTTTCGGTTTTAGGTAATTTTTCTTATTCATATTCTTTTTCATGTTGTTTTAAAACAAGCATTTTTATAATATTTATTGACGATTTACAAAGTAAATCAATAATAATTTCATACGAGGATAGAGGCACATGAGACAGCCATAATGGCCATTAACACCTTCACTACCTACCTTTCGAAGGCCCTGGTCTCCCATAGACTGATGTCATATTTTGCAAAATATTGTACCAAAATTCTTCCTATCTTATATCTTCAATGTTTATCTGTTTTCATTTTAAATGTTTTATTTTGGGGCATTACTTTCTTTAATTGAATTAAAAAAAACTTTCCGACCATAATCTAAGTTTATTCAATCGCGCCGCGTCTCTTTGGACGTTATTTTCGACTCTGTTCGGTCGGTTCTGAGTCCCCGGTGTATCGCCGTTGAAGCGTGGTTATTTCTTGTTATTTAAGGGTGCATTGGGCATCCCCATCAGTATTTTCAACGTGGCCGGCCTGGATGTTCTGTTTCACTTGGTGAAGGCGCGCGATTGCGCGGTTCAACTCCATGATGGCTTGAAGGCTGGTTATGGTTAGGGCCGGCTTCAGAGTTTTCACTTCGTTTTTTTGTATTTAGCATTTCTAAATAATGTCAGTGAAGCTTTCATTGCTTTGTTTTCTATAGATTTTTATCTAGGTGAGTCTAATTCAGAGGAGTCCTTACACATCTATAAACATGCGCACATACATTCAAAAATACCTTATTTTAATCCCTAACGTTCAGGTAGGTACAAGCTATTGGGTACCTCGAGAGAACAGTGAATGAATGATACCCAGATCCATTGAAAAAATTGAAATCATAACTAGATACTTACTTATGCAATACATGTGGCGCAAAAGGGATTCTATATCTGTAACTGTTCTTAGACCTATTTATTTCCAAAATTAATTACAAATTTCCTAGGATTCGCTTATTTAAAATCACATCAAAAAATTTCCAATTAATAATTATTCCAAAAAAATTCGTTTGTTTAAATCCTGGTAAATTTCTCCAACATCAACATTTATTTTTGAAATTATAATTAACTAAATTTTTAAGAAGCTTAATTTAATATTTTTTCTTTAGAGAATTTATTATTTACCCTAAGGGAGGACTCGGTCAGCAGTGATTTACTAGTTACATTTTTGGTCCTAATACTTTCCCGCTGCCATAGTTACTTGCCACGGTTTACTGATCCTTGTAATTTTTAAAACTATACCATTTGTACTTTCAGGGTTTCAGGTAAACGAACGTTCGAGGAGAATTTGAACCCAAATGCGTCGTGGAATTTATTCGGATTGGTGGGTTACAGGTAAGCATACATTTTACCTTATCGTGCTGTTTCCAGCGTAACCCACTGTACAATGGTGTGTTACCGCTTGATACCCGTTGAGTAATCAACGTTGATAATGTATCAAGTGGGTGAGTACCAGTAAAAAGTGAGCGCATTTCTCCGCACTATAATTGGCAGGTATCGCACGGTTCACGGACTGCCGATAGAAGGCCTGTGTCGGTCTTTCATCTTGGTCTCTTCACCGATAATCAATTTCCTATAATTCGGCTCTCGTTATAACATTTCCATTTGATATTTACCCTGCTCATACAATAACCGCTATTAAACCCCTCGTCCTCAACCTGCTTTGGTTTACCCCTGATAACTTCCTTAGAACCAAACCATTGGCTCACCACGGTCAAGTAATAGACCTAGTCCCGATAGTACTGTACACTAGATTTAATCTTATTCGAACCTGTATCATCCAACATTCAACTGATTGGGACAAACTTCATTTGAGTTTGGCTAAATTCAAATTTAACTTGATAGAATGCCAATTAAAATAATAAAAATTAATACCTAATTTAATTTAGATATATCCCGATTAAAATAATAAAGTAAATGTCTCTTTCTACGTAAGTGGGCTTAGTTTGACTATTCAAATTCTCGACTTTTTTCGAAATTAATTTTTTGTAATAGTAAGAATTTAGAAATTAATCAAAGGTGTTTAAATCATTTATTTTTAATTAGTTATCCTTTGAAGCCTGGTCATTATCATAATCATCCACGTTTCTCAACACTGAACAGGGTATCTGTGCTGACAGGGCAACTCGTACACTTCATCGGCCACCTCATAATCTGACAGACAAATGGAACCTGTATCATTAGCTGCGGTGATTTTCTTGACTTGTAATTTCTCAATATCTGCCTCATTTGCTGGTGGAGGACCACTCTGTTCAAATTGATTAATAATACTCGTTACAAAATTGTCGAAACTTTGATCTGAAAATATGTAATCTGACGAATCGGATCTAAAATTCAGCGGCAGCAATCCACCAAATAAATTTGATATTAGTTGGACAAAATCACTATTTCTGTTATCAGGAATCCTGATTCAGGATCTCTTGGAGTAATAAAAAAGGAGCCATCAGTTTCGTTTGTAGTACTTCCATTTTCCATTGAGTTATCACGACTATGAAAAACATTCAAGGCATCATCATCATTTTCCATTGAGTTATCAAGAATAATTCTTTCAATAAATCCATCATTGCACGTCACACATTTACCATCCTGAGATATGTGAACGTTCCTGTTGCATTGAAGATCATAGTAATTATCGTTATTAATTGAAGTCATTAAAGAAAATCCGAATATCAATTTTATTAACCTTCCCGCAAATTCCAATCTTTTAAACAAATCGATCAACAAACATAAAAATTCCAGCAATTCCCTGATTACTTTAAACAAAATCAAAATCGATAAATCCAAATCGACTCCTGAGATTCAAAACTTCGATACAACCCGATAATAATTCCACAATTCCCTGATTACTTTAAACAAAATCAAAATCGATCATGTTCCATAACAATCCAAAAACTCAACTAAATTCGACAATTGTCCGCGTCTGTGTGCGCACATAAATCAAATCCAAAAACAAGTAAAAAGCGCACACAGACGCGAGAACCGATAATTAAACAATTATAATATTACTATTTTGTATTTATGTTAATAAATTTGGGTTATTAGGTTGGTGACAATGTTGGTAAATTCAAACTTTTACTTTGACTCCAAAGCGTGTTTATTAATTCACAAATTAACACTCTCGAACACGATAAGCTGTATTAATAGTCACACTGGCTCGTACAAATTCCAATTAAAACCAATTAACTATAAACCAATTTATCACACAGAGCTTATTTCGACACTACGTGTAGAATAGCCCTTACAACAATAATCACTAGCCGTTAACCATTCAATTACAGGGAACGATGATCAATTGTTCTCTTTGCTTTGACCACAAATTTATTTACTCCACTTCCACTTTATATTCAATTTTACAAAAGATTCTCGTCACTTCTCGTTTCACTCTGTTCTGAACTTTGTTTACTTCTCCCTTTAATTGTCCTCACTTTAAATTGTATTTTTGATTCTCCTTTTTAACTCTCTAAATTTAACTCCTTTTAATTCTCATTTTCTTCTCTTGCTGTCTCCGTTTTGTCTCTAATTTTTGTCTCTAATTTTGCCTGATTTCTCGGTTAACAGTTCCGCTTTATATAGCCCGTTTCATTTGTGGCACTAGTGACAGATTTTGTTTTCCATTTTCATTTTCCTTTGTATTCGCCGCTACGTCAGCCTTATCCCTGAAAGATATCGAGATATACCTTGTTTTTCCAGTTTCATGTTGTGCCGACTTTTCCTGCCATTTCGCTATCTTTGACAGGCTGTTAAGATACGGTTTTCCCCATATTTTTGTTTTTCCACAATCAGAAATTCCTCCTTCGTTTGTACTTTTAATTAACAATGACCTTTGTTTTAATTTCTTGTTTGTTTTCTTTTCTTTGAGTTATCTTTCTCATTTTTCATTTCTTTTTACTTCCGTTTCCTTTTCTGAGTTCCCATAGATTGTCCCGTTTGTCATGACGATTTTCCCCCATGTAATTTACTTATTTATTGTGCTATTTATCATTTAGGTATCCTCAAAAATAATAATTAAAATTAGAAATATTACTTATCGATTTACTTGTCGATTTCTTCCAAAAATTACACAAAATAAATTTGACAAAAGAGTATTTTGTGACTGAAATGCGTCGGTATATATACCCTATTTTTGGTGTGCAAGTATGTGTGCGTGCAATGATGCAATAAAACAAATTCCAATTAATTTAATTCTAGAACATTCGATTCCTAATTTTTATCAATTTTGATATCGATTTTCCCGTAATAATTTTTGTTTTATTTTTCAAAATTTTATTTTTGAATGATTTTTTGTTAAATTCACCTCCATGATGGATATGGCATTTCCAGAACATTATATACTATTTAGCCTGAGATTATTATTTTATTTGCTTGTTTATTAACTATTTTTATGATTTTGTTATTTGAAGCTTAAATATTTATGTTTATGGGTTTTATTGGGTCGTTTTGTTACCAGGATGGATTTCACCTTTATGATTGGTTGTTCTGGGTTTTTATTCGTTTTATTTTATTTTCTTTATTTTACTTATGACTTTTATAGAAATTTCTTTTTTTATTTTTACATATCGCCTTAATTCGAATTTGTTGCTTGTTGCTATGTATATTTGTTGTCTTTGAGTAGGTTTCGCGTGAAACTTCTTGCCCGTGTTCTAATTTTCTTTAAATTTCACTTTTTTATTTCTGGGTACGGTGTTTCGCTATCTATACTTGTTTAATTGATGTTTTTATATATTTTTTTATGTACGCTTAATGCTGGGTATGCGTGTTATGTGCTGATGCATTTCGTCACAAACTTAACTTTGCATCTAAAAATCAATTTTAGTTCAATAATACGTATCAAATTATCTAAAAATAAATTCTTTATTTATTTAAAAAGCACGTGGTCTGATGTGAAACTACCTTAAAATACCTAATAAAATTTAATCTGACACAATAATCCAACCAAAAATATTCCTTTCATTAGGTTTTTTTATTGGCAATATTTCTTAAATCTTTCGCTTTTTATATAGAATATAACTTTGATGGGGTTGTCGGTGAAATTAAATATTATCAATTATTGATCTAACTCCAAAGTGTGCCTTCTTTAATAACAATAACGAAATCCAGACAATATAAACTTTATAGATTAACACAATTGATTACATGTTACAAAGACAAATTGAGTACTTTTTACAACCCTTTTACAACCCGAGAAGAATAGCACTTTTAAATACAGCTTGGAACTCACAACTATTTGACTACTGTTTCTGGTTTTAATGATCAGTACATTTGATCTAGTTGCTTTCTTATTTTTGACTTGAATTTATTCAATAACTTTAGTTTCTTAAATGCTTCTCCGGTAATTTCGTAATTGACGTTGGGTTTCGTTTTACTTATAATTTCTGTCTTATCTTCGCTTCTCTCAACTTCTTTCTCCACTTTTCAACTCCGTTTTAATACCAGTCTTGTTTCTTTTCTAATGACCCTAATGACCCTCTTATTTTTTTCGGGATGCGCGAAAAAATAACGTTATGTGCCCATATTTTGAAAAGTAACCACATTGTGCGCAAGACATAATTTGTTTTGGAAAATTAAGACTTTTTATTTTTATAAGAATTTTTTTATTATTAGAAAAACAAATTCCATTTTAGTTTAATTTACCACGTCGATCTTAATTAATTTCCCAAAAATTGAAAACTTTTTGTACATCAATTTCGTCTCCACGCCTTAAAAATAATTTGATTCGCATGAGATGGTCCAAATGAATTGTCTCCAATCTGTTTCTGGCATTTGTTTTAATGGCATTCATTTGACTAAACCCACGCTCGCTATCTGCACTGGATGCTTGAAAGGTCGCAGAAATGTCTATTAAAAGAAAAGCTCTTGAAACTCCTCCTCCTTGTTGGAAAGGTCTACCATATCCGCGAAACTGCTTACGACATTAGAGTTAAATTTGGCTTGGTATAAAAATTTAAAATTCGAATATTGGCTTAAAATTTCGTTCTTCACTTCTTCATTATAATTTGGAATAATTTTCGAGTATTTGTTAAGAAGATTCGGTAAGCTTTGGTTTCCAAAATTAAAGTTGTTGCTGTCTGCGATTCCTATGTGATAAAATGCAGCCCAGTCTTTCATTTCTTCTTCTGGAAATCTGCACTCTAGATGATCACATAGCTTTGTGATAAATTCAACAATTTCAACAGTATTATCGCTTGTGTTGAAAAGTTTTATTGCTTCTTCGCTCCAAAAAATTATTTCTCCAAGATACTGGCTTAATAATAGATTTTACGTATTGATGAGCTTCCATAGGAGAAAGCACGCTTTTTTGAAAAAATTTGCTCATTTTAACTAATTCAGTTAAAACATCATTTAGCACTGTTAAAGCTAATCGGTTCAAAAAATTATTAAGAACGTTAACACAATATTTAGAGATTGGATCATTTGAATTTTCAACTTTACCTTTGCAATACTCAATCAAAACATCATAATTTCGAATAAATGGAATCACTGCAAAGTGCCGCGAAAGCCACCTCACCTCATTGAGAGGTCTAAAACTCAAAACATCGCATTCCATTACTGCAGCTAAATCTTGAAATTTGCCATTTTTCACAGATGATCTACTGAACATTGTGTACACCGTTCTTAATAAAATCTCTAGAGTTTTCATTAAAGGTATTCCCTTCCAAGCATCGTCAATTCCAAGGTCTTCTCTGTGAGCCACACAATACTGATCTGATAAATATGGAATATCTCGTTGTAGTATCTTTGCTACTCCATTATAGCCACCCATCATAAAACAGCTTCGTCCGATGTCATAATTACCATTTTAGCTATATACAACTTAAAATCAGAGTAGAATTATTTGATAGCTGCCACAATTGATGAAGCGTCACAAGCACTTAACTGAATTATAGTTGCAAAAGAGGTTTTGTAATCAAAGTTTGTTCTGAATATATGTAAATTATGAGCATTTTATGAACAGAAATATCCGTGCTCTCATCAATTAATAAGCAATGATATTGTGATTTTCTAATAGCCTTGAAATCTTCATTCTGAACTACTTGGTTTATGCATTCCACGAATTCAAAGGCCTAATTTTTGCTGCGCCAACTTTCAGGAATTTCAACATATTTTGATACGTGGCTATTTATTTCCTGCACAGAATTCATTGAAGTGTTCAATTTTATTGCCAAAATTACATTGTCAATCCAAACTTTAACCATTTTTGGATTTGCCTTTTGTCTTCCAGCATTTTCTATTCGTACCTCACGGTCTTTTGGAGTCTCAGTAATCAATCGAACTAATCCACTACATTTTTGAGCTGTAAGAATTTCAACCGCTTCAATGTGTGTTTTGTGAATTTAGATGACGTTTCAGATAATCCAATTTCCAATCCTCCCACTATTTCCCTATTGAAAAATCTCCATCTACTTTCGCTTCGGTACAAAATTTGCACTTAATTTTACTTTCTTCTTCATTGAATTCGACTATACAATCTAGTTTCACATGGCAGAGTTCACGTGAAATTGGTATTTTGGTCTTAACAAGTTGCAAAAGCCAAGCAGGTTTGAAATTTGGACATACTTTTTTGGATGTTGACATTGATTGACTTGAAGAGTTCCTTTTTGACATCTTTGAAGCTGGGATTGAATTTATTTAAAAAAAACAACAAAAATAAATAATAATACATATACCATTTACAATTCCTCGGCACAGCACAGTATAAAATTCGTAAGAAAATATTAACTTTATTTGGTCGATGTTTGAAATATACTAATTATATTGCTTTATAATAGCAATTAGCAATGTAAAAATAAGCCTACTTTTATCGATATTAAAAATTATTTTAATAAACGGTCAATAATTTAAAAAAAAATCAGCGAGCAATTTTCTTATGCGCGCAAAATGGAATGCTGTGAACAACAATTTTTTTATGCGCGATTGCGCATGCGCGCAGCCTAAAGGGTACGTTGCTAATGACAATCTAATGACACTTAATGATAATGACTTCAATTTCAATATCTTTCCCCGAACATGTCATTTGGTCATCTCCAATTTTCCTAACATCTCTAACACTTGTCGAGAAATCTAATATTTAGAAGATGCCATCTCCCGGTCTTCCCTGCTCATCTCTTTTCTTTATCTCGATCCGACTATAGAGATATGCCAATTTAATTTTGATTTCCTCTTCTTGCTTTAAGATGACCTTACCATGTTTCATTATTTGATTGTTTGATTTTTTCCATTCTTTGTTATTTCTCTTTTGTTTTCTAATTTCTTTAACTCGTTCTCACTTTCGAGAATTTTGGAGCAACACACCTTTTATTGTTTAAATATCCTCAACCACTTCATCAATTTGACTTTATAACCCCACAAAAGCAGAAGATCAAAATAATATTAACAGATTGAATTTATTTTTTGGCCTTCCGTGCAACCCGGGATATTTCAGATAGCAATAATATAATTAAAGAAAATGAAAGTCAAATCCTGTGAAATTTATTTATTTTAAACAAAGCTTAAGTAATATTAAATTTATTTATTCAGATAAATTCATTTTTCTTGTGGGAATTTCTAATTTCGTTGGAAATAAAATCACGACGAGCTGCCATTGTTAGATCCACAGAGCTGCTGTTGTACAGGGATAGTCAGGTCGATTTTCTCATAAATTGTGGGGTTAAACAGACCGCATCCACGCAAACCATTGAGAAATACTGATGGCTTGGGGACACTGGAATAATTATCCCGTTTCGTTTGTGAATATTGTTCCCTGAGTGATTACTTTGTTATTTTGTTGAATTCATATTATTATTTATTTTTATTATTATTTATTATTATTATTATTATTATTTATTATTATTTATTATTATTATTTATTATAATTTATTATTATTATTATTATTATTATTATTATTATTATTATTATTATTTTTATTATTTTTTATTATCAATTTTTATTATTATTTATTATTATTATTATTTATTATTATTATTATTTATTTATTATTATTATTATTATTATTATTATTTATTATTATTATTATTATTATTATTATTATTATTATTATTATTATTATTATTATTTATAATTATTATTTATTTATTATTATTATCATCATTAATATTATTATTTATTTTATTATTATTTATTATTATTATTTTATTATTTTTTATTATCAATTTTTAATATTATTTATTATTATTATTATTATTAATTATTATTATTATTATTTTTTATTATTTTTTATTATCAATTTTATTATTATTTATTATTATTATTATTTATTATTATTATTTATTATTATTATTATTATTATAATTATTATTATTATTATTATTTATTTATTTATTATTATTATTATTTATTATTATTACTATTATTAATTATTATTATTATCATCATTAATATTATTATTATTATTATTATTATTATTTATTTATTATTATTATTATTATTATTATTATTTTTATTATTTTTTATATCAATTTTTATTATTATTTATTATTATTTATTATTATTATTATTATTATTTATAATTATTATAATTATTATTTATTTATTATTATTATCATCATTAATATTATTATTATTATTTTTATTATTTTTTATTATCAATTTTTATTATTATTTATTATTATTATTATTCATAAAATAATAATAATAATAATAATAATAATAATAATAATAATAATAATAATAATAATAATAATAATAATAATAATAATAATAATAATAATAATAATAATAATAATAATAATAATAATAATAATAATAATAATAATAATAATAATAATAATAATAATAATAATAATAATTGAAATTGCGTTAAATAGGAGCGCGTTACATTGAAGTTCCACTGTACTAGTAAGAATGAAAAAACTATTTACTTTGGTAAATAAACCTGTGAGATATTATCTCTTTTGAAATGGCTGAGATTTGTTTGCATGGACTTTGTCACCTTTTTCCGCAAATTCGCCTAAAATTGAAATAAATATTCAAATAAATTTCAGAAGATTTCTACTAATTTAATAGCTTGTCTTCTCATCTCCCATTCATTCCAATAGTAATTACGAACAATACAGGACTCAACGAAATGCGTGTCAGTTTGGCATTCCACCTCGTTCCTTGCAATCGGTTTCTCAATCATATTTATACTGTTAGATCCAGGCTGCAAACCGATAAATATATTATTATAATTAATGTGATAATTATCAACCTCTGTGGTGATAGAAGAGAATTGTTGATGCATTTCCAATAACTGTATTAATTCTGCATTTTTCTTTGCAACATTTCCCACCCCTGTCATATAACTAATACAATTATGATAACCATAGCTCATATTCAATTATTGTTATCATACTCTTCAACGTTATTAACAAATCTTTTAGCAGCTTCTTTATTTGAAAATGCATAATATCCATCTTTATAGTGAAGGACACCAATATTAGTATTTCCAGGAACAAGTAACCCCGAGTTCTCCGTTATTAGAACAGGACAAAAACCCTAAATATAAAATAAGCAAAACTATATATAATATTAGATGACATATTTTGCTTATTAATTATCACTCTCTGCCAAATAGGTATTACATATAACATCTAAAGGATTTCTGGGTGCAAGAACAATATCAAGCAGATTCAGATATTTATCTTAATTTAAAAATGATTCCAGATCTAAATTGATTACAAAAAATATAAATAACGATTAGTGACGGATCCATAGAGGGCGATGACCCCCCTTATTATATTTGAAAAGAAATTTTTAGCAATTTTTACTTAGCTTTTGCAGCCCTTTATAAAGTAAGTATGCAATGTCAACAAAAATGTTCAAATTTTAATGTAGATCAGTGGCGTAACTAGGGGGGCAGGGGGGACAATTGTCCCTAGGCGCCAAAATTAGGGAAGCCAATTTGGAACAAAAATTAAGTAATAAATTATTCTTAAGATCTAAGAGATTAATATATTTTTTATTACTTCATTAGTTTCTTAGAATAGATGTACGTGCATTCAGTTATTTGCAATATTTACTTATACGTGTATATTTAGTTATACGTGTATATTTAGTTATACGTGTAGGGTATAAATAAAAACACAAAAACTTTATTATTTTAAATTTTAGTACGTTTACGTTATAGTTAATCCATTTTTGGTCATAATACTAAAAAAGGTAAGTGTTATAATATATATACTTTATTTATTCTCTACGTAAATAATACAAGACAAGTAGTTACTAAATTTGTAATATTATTTATACGCTTATTAAAATCTGTTATATAAATAATCTGTTATATATATATATATATATATATATATATATATATATATATATTATATATATATATATATATATATATATATATATATATATATATATATATATATATATTCTGTTATATATATATAAGGGGGCGCTAATTTCTCAGTTGCCCCCAGGGCGCAAGAACCTCACGGTACGCCACTGATGTAGATATACACTGTTATAAATTATATTTTGAAGTAATTTATAATTATTGAAATTTGAAATACATTCATTTTGATGAAGACTAGAAAGTTTAGTTGTTAGACTAGTTTGAGTAAAGTTTGAGTATAACTCTTCTACTGTCTTAATCTATGTAATATAACTATAAAATGGCGTCATATATTGGTATCCCTATAGTCCGATTTAAAATAGGCCCCGCACAACTTTATTAAAATTCATATTAATCAATAGACCTAATTTATTTCCGTTTTCAAACACCATACTCTGTTAGTTAAAAATATAATAAATAGTAAAAAAAATTAAAATTTTTAAATAATTGATATTATTAATTTAATATTAGTTTATAATAAAAAAATATTATAGATTGTTGTTATAATCAATAATAATGAGTTTCAAAAAAAAACAAGTTTTACGATTTAAGCCTTAATTTTAAGGTCTTGTCCTGTGGTTGCCACTAAAACCTAAAAATCACCCCCATTATTAGATGGATTAGATCTGGATCCGCCCCTGATAAAGCGTTTATGAGTAGCGTGTATACAGAGAATAGCGTGTTTGGATTCGTATTGTATATTCGGAGTGTATAAGGATTGTGTGAAGATTTTGAGTAAACGTTTGTATAATATGGAATATAAAATTGTCTCCAAATCGTGTTGTTTGTTCCTTGTGTTTATTAGGGATTTCAAATCCTTCCTATATCATTTTCGGATCTTGTTCATTAATTTAAATGCCATACAATTTAAATTACATACATAGGAATGGCTACGCATCATATCCGTATTCAAGTTCTTAAAAACTGTTGTATTCAAGTTCTTAAAAACTGTTGTCTAAGATTAATGTTAGTATGGGTAGAGTCTATATAATGAATGATATGTTTGTATTTGAATTGCCGTATTTGAAGTGGTATGTGGAAATCTAGCGATGAAAATGTTTTTATATAATTACGATATAAAATCTGGTGTATGTGATATGTCTTGTTTTAAACAATTTGTTGGGGTTGTCGGTGAAATATAAAGTCAACAATTATTGATCTGACTCCAAAACGTGCCTTAATTGGCAAAAATATAAACTTTTATTGATTAACACAATTGATTACCAATTTACAGCGATACCAATAATTCAATATTACAACGATGATTTGATTGCTTATTGCAACCATTCAAGAGGAATAGCACATTTACAATACAGTCTAGAATTCACAACCACTTGACTATTGTTTCTGGTTTCAACGATAGGTAGTTCAATCTAGTTGTTTTCTTAGATTTAACCCTTTTATACGGAGTGTACAATATATTGTACACAGTTTTGTGTGCTGAATATCTGTTGTACCTTTTCGAAAATATAATGTGAGAAGTACTTTTTAAGAAAATTGAAATTTGTTCTAGTACATTTTAATAATTAAATTATTTTTTTATTTTTTTGCATAATTTGAGTCCCCTTACTAGGTTTGATGGTCTAGATAATTAATTTACCCACAGAATTAATTCCCGAATGAAAGGGTTAACTTGAATTTATTCATAGCCTTAATTTGTCTTAAATCGCTTTTCCGATAACGTTTGTAATTCACCTTGGGTTTCGGTTTAATTCTATTTTCTTTTTTTTTGCTTTACAGGTTCTGTTTTTGATTCAATCACTAATTGTGGCTCTTGCGACGCCCAACTCCAATGAAACTTCTGAAATGGATTTTTCTCGTTCTTTGTTCTTTTTCAAATGAAAAAAATAATTTCTTTGTCAACATTCCATATTAATAATTATTGAGGAAATAAAAGTAAAAATTCCAAAATAAAAATAATCAATAATAATCAATATAAATGTAATCAACATAAAATAATCAATATAAAAAATAATAGGATAATTGATTTAATTAACTTTTTTTCACCGATTTCCATCATTTCTTCATGAAATTGATTGACTTTTTATCCATAATTTTAATTAATTAATTTTTTGATCCTTCGATGTCGGCTCTTCCTATCACTGCGAAGCAGAATATGCAAAGTGTTGGCTTGTTCATCCACTAATAGGGAACGTGAGATCGGTTTAGACAGTCATGAGATAGGTTAGTTTTACCCGATTATATAATTTGTCATGATATTAGAAATTCTGTTCAGTATGAGAGGAACCGAAGATTCGGATCACTGGTAAATGCGCTTGATCGAGAGATTAAGACTGAACACCTCTAAGTTTGAATCTCGCCTAAAAATCATGATATTTTGTTCCATCCTCGTGATGAGGCAATATTATTATTCATTAACGTAAGTTAGTGGATGTGGCTTAGCCATATATCTAACCCTTCTATGACAAAAATTATAGGATAATTTAATTAATTAATTTTATTTTCATTGATTTCCATAATCTCTTCGTGAAATTGATTGATTTTTCATTCACAATTTTAATTAATTATTTTTTTGTATTGAATCAAATTCAAATGTTTTTAATGAATAATATTAGACTGGCTGAGTCTTTGAACATATTTATCAAGTGTTATATTATTATAATAAAACTAATTGCATTGAATTTTACCTTATATTGCAAAGGAAGTTTTTTCGAAATTTTTAGTATTTTCCGGAAAAAGCCATTCTAAATTTGGAAAATCTTTTGGATCAACAGGTTCGGTGCCAAACTGTACGAATCCATTCAATAATATAGTATATATATGTACAAAGTAAATTCACTTCCTCATGGAAATCTTGATCGGTTTTGATTTCCGGATGAGTGATAAAATTCGACAGATAATCCTCACTAAACAGTTCTCGGTGGCCATTCGTAAAATTCTCCAAGTTATTGAGAATATTTGTTAACACTGATAGAATGACCATTTCATCCTGGAAAGATGTCCAAATGTCCGAGATATTCATGAAAAGAGGCTGGCAAAAAATTAGCAATTTTCATTTAGATTAATAGTCAATTGTAAAAATATAATAATAATAATAATAATAATAATAATAATAATAATAATAATAATAATAATAATAATAATAATAATAATAATAATAATAATAATAATAATAATAATAATTATAATAATAATAATAATAATGATAATAATAATAATAATAATAATAATAATAATAATAATAATAATAATAATAATAATAATAATAATAATAATAATAATAATAATAATAATAATAATAATAATAATAATAATAATAATAATAATAATAATAATAATAATAATAATAATAATAATAATAATAATAATAATAATAATAATAATAATAATAATTACAGTAGTTCCAAAACTTCGAGGACCGAAACAGTTAAAAACTGAAAATTTTGTGTAACCCATCTAACTAATAAATAGATGGAAAAGAACTGAATAAAAACATCGCTGTATATTTTTATTTTTTAATTTAATACATTGTTTTAAGAAATATAGATCTAGATACAAAATTTAAAAAGCATTTATTTAAGATAATTAACAATAAAATTAATCGGATATATGAGAATTTTTAACAAATTTAGTGTACCAAATAAATTATTAAATTGATTATTAAATTAATAAAACATTACTGCTTTTATTATTATTGTATTTACTAAAAAGCTTGAGTAGGAATCAGTAAATATATCGATGTTTTTTTGATATTCAAGATTTTCGGCACTGCCTTTTTCAAGTGATTTTGATTATTATTATTAATATTTTTTATTATTTTGTTTTATATTTATTATAATTTTTGTTACTATTAGATTATTCGATTGAGAAATTAAAATATTAATTTGATTATTAAACTAATTAAAAAATAACTATGACGAAAATAGTATTTATATAAATCAGATAATATTATTAAATTAATAAACCACTTGCATATTATTCGTATTAACTAACAATCAACAAATAGCGAAACGACCTTTAATGTGCTTGAATAATTTATTTACAAGGATAACGAATATATTTCGAACATGCATATTATACAAAACATGATTAAAAACAAAATTTTTCAATCATTGCGGATTTAGATGATTTTCATCAATTAAAGATTTTGCTTAATTATTAAGTCATAATAGATAAAAAAAATTTGAAAATATAATGGAAAAATAATGGAGTGGCAGCAATTCTGAGGCGTGAGATACATCATTTGTTTGAGCAACATTGCGTTGCTCATCGAGAAGACTTAAGTATTGATGATGCGTGGAAGCAAGTTTCATTAATGCATAATATTGAAACGTTCATTAGAACAGTTTATACAATGTTCAGCAGGTCATCAGTTAAAAATGAGACGTTTCGGGAATTGGCCAATGCCGCAGAAAGTTATGCCGTGGCATTTCGTCCGATACATGAGGTGAGATGGTTATTTAGGTATCTCTCAGTTGCCGCATTTGTGCGAAACTACAATATTTTGATTGACTATTACACTGAACAGGTAAGCATGAGCAATGATCCAATCAGTAAGTAATATTTGAAGAGAATTCTTAATCCGAAGTTTCGACTGGCTTTGACAGTACTGAATGATATTTTTGGATAACTGTCATCAATATGTAAATCCCCTCAACGAAGTATTTTGACAGCTATTGAAGCATTTCAGTTTGTAAAGGCCAAAATATGTAAAATAAGATCGTAATATCTTGGAGAAACAGTTTATTGGAGTAACTCAGCGAAGGAAGTTCTTAATTCAATTGACCGTGATGTCGACAAGGCTGAAATTTTTAGATTTGTTGAACTGTTGGCTAACCGCTTTGAGAACAGATTTCCAGATAATAAATTGATGGATTGGCAAGCATTTAACCATTTGAAAAGGGTAAAGTTTCGAATTTGACAAAGACAGTTTGAACAAACTGTTAAGAAGGTTTTCGGGCGTTATACCTAACTGTCAAAAGAGTGTCATCTCAAAGAAGAATGATCAATATGATGACTTTAAATTCTTGATTGCGGAAAAAATGAAGACTGGAACAATTCAAACTTTCACCGACTACATAAGATGTGCCAGGAAGAATGAAGATACGAAAGAGCTCTCGATTCTGCTGGAAATATTTAGCAAATTTCAAGCATCAAGTGCATACTGCGAACGCGGTCTTAACCTGATGAACTTAATTAAAATCTAGAAATAGGGTAGAAGTAAATCAATTTGATAATTTGATTTGTATAAAATTCTATATGTCATCAGGAAACTCTATTGATTTAGATACGGTTTACATGCATTGGAGCCCCCATAAAGACTGACGTGAAAAGTGAAAATCAGGCAGTAAATGAATGCTCTAAATTTCGAACTACATATATTTTATTTGCAGGTTTTTGCAGAATAAATTTTATTTAGCACTTTACTGACATCATTTACTTGAAATAATTCGAACTATATTTTAATTTACATCATGAATAATGTCATCTCTGTGTAAAATGTTTTTTAATTATATTGAAGACTGGCGTGTAAAAGAGCTGTTAACACCTGTAAATATGATTTTCACAAATGTTGCACACTAAAATATCGCATCATGTTTTTTGTGCACGCTTTCATTTTTCTGCACAGCACCGTCAAAAATTCGAGGGAACGTTGCATGTGATATTTATGTATGTACGATTCCCGATAAGTTTATCGAAAACGAGTTTATCGAAAGCGAGTTTATCGAAAACGAGTTTATCGAATGATCAATTGATCGAATGACGAGTTTATCGAAAAAATAATATTTTTAAGGAACTTACGAATTGAGGATTTTATCTCAAAAAAGCATGTCTCTTTTTAAAAAATTAAAAACTTTTAAATATTTTATTTATATATGTACATAATATTTATATTATAATTTTAAAATTTAATATGAAAGATGATTCCCGGTAAGTTTATCGAAAACGAGTTTTATAGTTTTCACATCGCCAATATATTTTGGCTTCAAAACTTTTGTCCTTATAGAATAAACATCCATTTAAAAACAATTTCTGTTTTCCTTTTTCACTAATAAAGAATTGTAAATCCATTTTCAAATTAATTTTTTAAATATTTAAATTATTATCACTAATTTTTTGCAACAAATGATATTATAAACACATTTTAAGTTTCTGCATATAAAGAAAAAATTTAAAAGTTTTTAATTCCTTAAAAATAATATTTTTCGATAAACTCGTTGGCTACCTGTATTTACAATCTATCTACAATCTATATAATTTATAATATTTTATTGGAATTATTTGAAGAAAAATATATAAAATCAATTTGATTAAATCTTTATCAATTAATTATTAATCAATAATTCAAAATTAATAAAATGGAGTAAATAATTAATTAACACAGAAGCACGAAAAATCATATTAATAAATATTAAATTTTTTATATTCAGATTTATATTTAAAAATAAAATATATTTTAAAAATTCAATTGTTAATAAATTTTAATTTTCACATTGTTAATGGGGGACAAAATAATTTTTTCGAAATAGAAAGGGCAAAAAAATGTTTGGAAATATAAAAATACCTAGATTAAAANTAAATGTTTAAAATATTTTTTTAATATTTATAATAAATAAATTAGTATTATAAGAACTTTTTTCAATTTTCACCACTGATTTCTTTTCAATTGACATTGTATTTATTAAAATAAATATTAGTTAAATAATTAATGGAAAATGCATTTAGATTGCCAATAACTCAATCCAAGGAAGTTGTCAAAAATTTGTAAAAAAATTAATGTAAATTTTTATTGAAAATTTAATTGAAAATTTTTGTTTAAAAAATGATGAATTTTATTAAAGTTTTTTTGAGTGATTTGAAAATAAAATGAGATTTTGTTTTTTCAAGGTAATTTTCTATTTTGAAATTTTAAATGCGTCAGAAAATGACTTTTATGGAAAGAAAAAGAAACATCCGAACCCTAACTGTCATTGTTTAATTTAACGGGTTCAGTGGAAAACAAAGTTGATATAGCTGGTGGTGCAATAATTAAATAAAGAAAAAAAGAGCAAGAAAGATCTATAGTTATTTCAACTTGTAAAGGAATAGATCAAGATTGACTGATAATACTGATGAAAAGAAATGTAACTTCTCTTTCTGAAATTTCCTTTTTTGCGACAGGTCGCAACGTCTAGTAAACTGCGGTGGTGATGAATTGGTACAAATGGTACGCTTCGCGATTGATGTTTATATGGCTAATAAATCGCCATTCAGGAGTCTGGCAAATTGGTGCTAAAGCATATTCTATGAAACTACATCAACATTTGAATTAAAAATTGATTCTAACTGTAATAATGCGCTTGAAGACTTGGTGACTTATTTCTGAAACAGGTTCGTATTTTTTGATATTTTTGCGGAATCTATCCTTTTTATTAGACTTTGGGTTTTGACATAATAAATCTATTTTCAAACTGCAACTCTTGGACTATGAATTTCTATCCCACTGAAAAGCTTTTATAGGCGTTGGTATGCTATTCACTAATATCTTTCGAAAAATTCTTGGTTCATGTTTCACGAAGGATTTCACAAGATTTTATCGTAATGTTTACTAAAAGGTCGCCTGTGTCACATGGCAAACTTTAGGGAGATCTTTTGATTCAAGATAATAAACATCTTTTTTATTTCTTCGTTTTGAATACTTCTTTTAAAGTAATGAAATCCTTTCCTAGCAATAACTCCTTTTCACATTCTACCATTCGTCGATCTACTTGTCTTAATTTCATTAATCTGAAATTATCTTTAGTTATACATACCAACATTTTTTATTAAAGTATCGCTGGGAGATATTAACGAAAGTTTCTACGTTGCCTCTTATAAAAAACCGATTCGGTAATAAATTTTATATTAATAAATTCATGACTGTGGTCGTCATATTAGTTTCTCTAGCATTTACATTTCCGGGTCCATTAATATTAAATCAATAATAAATTTTTATTTCAAAACAATCCTATAAATTACTGAGTTTTCAATTTAGTATTATCATATTAGAGACGTTGTTTAAAATTCAATCATACAATAATTCCCCAATTATCATTATAATAACTGTAGCTTTAGGATAAATGTAAGGATTGAAAATGAAAATATTTATTATAAGTTATTGTTTGGCTGGAAGGTGCTTGGGTTTCTTTTGGAGTTGATGTTGTTGGTGATGGTGCTGAGAAGGTGCTATAGTATAATCATCTTCTATGAATTTTGAAAAGATGTCTTGATTAGCATATAGTAGCTTGATACTTTTTGAATTGATATGCAATTGAATTTCTGTAAATATGTTAACTGGATACTGAACATACGGTTTGATCATTCTGCTTTTCACAGGAAGAGCAGACTAATTGTATTCGGCACTTTTGTGGTTTGGTCCTTCTTACTTGATGAGGAATTATTGCCATTGGAAGGACTAGATATGACTGCAGTTGCAACTAATAACATTAATGATTCGTGGGAATTAGTGTTGGTTCATTATGCTGAACTCTAGTAGCTGGCTTATTCATGTCTTTCGTTATTTCAATATTGTTTGCTCTACAATAATTGTATCCAGCAGAGTGACCGATGAAAGATCTTCTTTAATTTTTTAACAACTTGTTGATGGTTTTCGTCATGAACATTGAAGCCGTATACTTCAATTAAAAAAATCATTTTTAACAGCCTAACTTGGAATGCTGTCGAATTCGCAATCTTACATTGTAAAACATTTTTTGTAAAATGATTTTTAACTAACAAGTTCTAATAATCAAAAATCTTTATTCAGTTCTATTCAAAATACATGACTTACAAAAACTTAATATTCAAACAACATGTTTTTCTTAAATCAACATATATGTTAAGAATTAAAAAACGTTTTTTTTGAAATTATTTGAAATTCTTTAAATCACTACAGGCACCAAAAGCGAGGATACAAATTCTTTTATTTTTATTCTCTTCTTACATAATCCGTAGGAAGTAAAAGTTTGTGGTTATTGCGGTCTACAATCGAAAGTAAGTTTTACCTAATATTTCTTAAAAATCGGTAATTGTGTCCTTGGATGAATAATGCTCGTTTTATTAGGTGGAAGAAACCGTTATTATTACATTTGGTTATTCTAAATGCGGCTAGAATTTGAGTGTTTTCTCATTCGTAATTGTTTAGCAGATTCTTCGTTTCCTGATGATATCTCACTGGTGAAAAGAATTTATGAAGAGAATTTCTTCATACAGTCCTGTGCTCACTCAAAATTCTGTATTAAACTGAGACATATAAGCGGATGGTTCCAGGTGTTTCAGGTTGTAGTAATAAGGAATCTTTTTTTCCAAACTACTAGCGCTTTTTTGATCCATTAAAACACCTTAAATATCATACAAATTTCTAACTTAGTTATGTATCGGAATTGACACTTCATTCTTTTTAAAGGCTCTTATAGTAGATTCACCGAAGCCAAAATGGTTACAGATATATTTCTTCGATGTAAAATTTCAATTTTTATTTACAATGAATTTGCTTATAATTTCTTTTTCCTCTCGTATAAATATCGTTTACCTAAGTTTATTTAAAAAATTCTTTCACTTTTGAAATCTTCCACGTTGCGTTCAACTGCTTATTGAAACAAAATTCGTCTTTAAACAATAACATATAATATAATCCACCATTATAAATAGCTTTTATAAAATATATATATACAATATTAATGGGAAAGAAAAAGATACAGAGGAATAAAAATATATATATAGGTATTGTTAGGATTTGTTTTAATTTTAGACATTAACAAATTTAAAGACGTGAATAATTCTCTAAACAAAGTATTTTCTTAATTTTCATTTCTGGGGAATTAATTCAAATCTAAATAATGTTTCGAACAATTTCAACATTCAATTTCAACATAACTCAAATCTTTTTTGAATCTTTAGTTAACTCCGTATGGTAATATGCAATGCCTAAATCCCGTGTTGTGAAAAATCTCGATCCATTAAGATCCATCATTTCTGTATTTGATATTGGAAAAATAGGGCGCTCTGTTACTAAATTTATAGCTTGAAAATCTAAGCAAATCCTTATTTCTTTTTAATACATACCAGTGGCGAATTCCAAGGTGATTCGCATTTCTTTATAATACCATTCTTTTCCATCTCTTTAATATTTTCCTTATTTTGATAAGAGATGCACTAATTGACGTCTTGGATGTCTTGGAATCCGGTCATGTTATTTCTGTTTTATCAAAGTACTATTTGTTTCATAAACTCTTTCATATTCTTCAATCAATTTCTCGATTTCTTTGTCTTCTATTTCAATTTTTTAAAATCCTATTTCTTTTGTTCAATAAAACTTATATCATATTTCTCAAAAAAAAATTTACCCCCCCCCCGGAGAATTATTTTTGGAAGAACTCCTCGAGTAACATAGAATTCTATTGGTTTTGAAATACCCAATACACTTACAATTATATTTATCTCTCCCTTATAAAGTAATGGTGTAAATTTTTTTTAACAGTATAAGCTTTGTGATACCCAGTGCGAATCCCAATAGTAGACTGGTTTTGAGCTTTAGTCTCTTATCAGAACTATGCAGGAAACATGAAGATTTCTCTTCGCGCCAGGTAAGTATGCAATATTGCCGATTTAACAGTATTACGTACTTTTCCTGGAACACTGGAAATCACTTGCAAATTAGTTAAATCACAGGAAAAATATTTGCAAACTTGTAAACATGGCGGATGAAAAATCATAATCATCTCTGCAGACCAAAAAATTAGTCTATACAGAGAAACTATTTACAAGTGCATCCTTTAGCATTTTTCCCATTACAGTTATGCCACTACCGTTTGCACATTTTACTTCAATATCACATTTCTCAGCTGTTACGTTTTCAATTCATTTATAAATCTCGTATTCCAAAACACTTATATTTGCTTTTCTTTATTTATTTCAATTTCTACAGTGGATCTTCCTAAAAAATGGTTATAATTGATTATAAATTCTTTGGAATTTTCCACTTTTATATTGCAAGTATTCGGACTTATAACGTTACTAGAGCGATATGATTTAAAAATTAATTAATTTTCATTTAAATTATATAAATCATAAATATTATAATTATTAAGTTTATTCAAACTATTATCAAAATACATATCAACATTCAAATTACATTCATTCTCATTCAGGTTATGCATACATTCACAATCATTCAAATCCACGCAAACATTGTTCGATATATCACTTACATTCAATTTATGGCTCCCCAAATGTAGGGGAAAATTCGTTTTGGTCATCTTCTCCGAAGGAAGCCATGTGCCGAGAACTCTGAAACTTCCTTGGTCGGTTAACTTCATAACACTGGTGTTTGAAGTGTCTATTCATGTGACAATAATTGCATTTCACATTTGGACATTTTGATCTTAGATAACCTTCTCTACAAGCTAAACATCTTCGCACGCGATTATCTTTGTTTAGATAAGCATTTCTACTAATTGATCGGGCCAGTATTGTCATTGATTTCTGGTCTTTTCCCACTGATTTCGATTTCCTGATCGATGAACATTTGTTTCCGGTCGTTCCACAGTCCTACTTTGTTCGATTCTTTCATTCATTTGATGATAATATTGTTCCTTGGTTCCATGTTTGCCCTTTATTCATCATCGCTACATTAGCATAATTTTTCTTTACATGTTGTATTGAATCAATGTTTTCGATTTCAATTTCTTTTTTAATATCATCATATTTGACCAATCGATTTTTTTATTTTTTTGAATGCTTTAGTCCTTGTAATTTTAAATTTTTCTTAATTTCTCTATTGTCGAGCATTTTGAATTTGAAAATTTCAACATACCACAAATTATATATAAATGCTATAAATATGAATAGTTTATATAAATAATCATTAAGTTTTATTATTAAATCAATATATAATATATTGATTTAATGATATTAACTACCTTTATTAACCAAATTTGTAAAAATAGGCAAGGATTTTTCGAAACGAGTCGAGAATTAAGTACCGAGAACTAGACGAGGCGAGAAACAAGGTTTTGACAACTTATTCATATATTAATTCAGAACTTTTCCAAAAAGCAATTTTTTCTCTGATTAAGATGGTTTGTTCAACTTTTTCTGAGTTGAGCTAATGGAGAGATTTCTGGCTATGTTTTTGAATGCAATTTCCACCAATCAGGAATCGGAAAGTCTTTTCGGCGTCAGATAGATATTCTTTCACATTTCGCTCAAAATAGGATTGTGTTTCAGGTCTGACCTTTAACTTGCGCTTAAGTTTTGAATTAGGAGACAAATCCGCTGAAAGACTTTGGCAACAGGTTGGCACTCAACATTGTCCTTAACATGTGAATCTAACCATTCTTTTGAAATTTTTTGAAGAGCTTCAAGTGAAGTAAGTTCTTTTAAAGCAGAATTTAAGTAGTTTCCTAAAAATTTATTAAAATAACAAAACTCTCTTTTTATTGCAATCAGACATAGTTGGGCATAAAATTGTCCTTCCACATCTAGGTAATAGATGTCAAGTGTGTCATTTTTTTATGTTCGTTTATGTGATCCTTTGATGACTCTTTCAATCATTTTCTTGGTTTGTGTATTCAAAGTATATAAATCCTAATTTTCGTAGGATATCATTATTTTTGACCCATGTTCCCAGAGAGCAGACAACGAATGTTTCAACGATGGAATGTGTAGTAAATTGTTATATTTTTAAATTTTTTTAGGCTTTTTGTTACGACAGTGTTCGTTCATGAAAGATACGAGAAACAAAAAAGTAATCTAGCATTGCAGAGTCAAACTGTTTTTGAATGGAATTCTCTGTTGTCTTATTTTGACTTTGTTTCAAGCATTTCGACCATGTCTCGTTGTTTCTTCTTAGAAGGAGGAAGAGGTGAGTCGTCTGTAGCGATATGAAATATGATAACAAGGAATTGAACAAATATTTTATTCAATACATCATTGGTTGTTGCTTGAATTAGTTTAGAAATGTTTCTTTCTTCTCTTTTTTCTTAACATTTTGAATCTTCCCTAATTTGCTTTTTTGGATATTCAAACAAAATTTTTCAAAAATATTTAATTAATTTATTAATAAATAAATTAAATATTTTGTATTGCGCAGACACTACATCGTCAATTTTTTGTGTTTTCAAAGACATTTTACAAGTCTTGTATTCAGCTTCATCACTTGTTTTTGAAAATATCTCCAGATTTCGTTTGAATTTAATTAGATTTATAGATCAATAATAGAATTAGATCAATAAGTCAATATATTAATTAATTAATAAAAATCGATATTAAAATCAATAAGTCAATATATCAATTAATTAATAAAACAAATTATAAGCATTTTGTTAATAATATTATTTATTTAATTTGGAAAATAATATAACATTTATATACGATTAAGATTTATATACAATACGATTATTGATCTAATCCCCCCCACCCAATTTAACACAAATTTTCAGCACTGCCTTTAATTAATCAATTGGAAGGGCTTTAAAAAAACAATCGAAATTATACTTGTATATTTGTTACATTGGTCTTGAGCTTTCTGGATTTCCGTATTAAGGTTCTGTGTTGTAGCTGGGATTCCTTGATTGAGAAAATTTGGTACTGAAATTCAATGATGACAAGTTCAACTGGAATAATTCAACAGAATTTACATACAATCATCAATTCCTTCTCCGCCTTTACCACAATCTTTATTGAATAGGCGAATACCGGTTATGATTGAAGTTAATTCTTTGAGGTGCTTTTCTTTCTCCATTCTATTCATCGACAAGAATGCACCAAGTTCCGATTGTGGAAAGACACTTTGTAAAGCAGCTGAGACTTTCATATGACAAAAGAATGGAAATAACCACGTAACTTACCGGTAGCTTCTCTCACAACACTGATATCCGTTGGACTTCCAAGTCCTGATCTCAACAGTACACTTGAAACAATTTTTCGATAAAGACTTTCTAATTCTTCTTTCGTTCGAGCACGACTATCAGTAATATCTCTGATAACCGGCTGAAGTCTAATTTCCATTACTCGTTTATGTTCTTCCATAAACTCTTCTGCAACAATGTTCCAATGATTTAATCAAAGAAGTCTTTTTATAATTTTAATAAATTGGTAAATAGGAAATAATTATTAACTATAGGACAAACTATAGGACATATGAAATGAAGCACCATGCAAGGCTATAATTGAAACAACTCGTTTGTTGAAGATAAAAGTGGAGGAGTCTAGGAAATTCGGTAAGAGAAATTCAAAAAATTGAACTAGATTTAATGTAAGCAAAATGACAGTCGTATACAGGGGAATCAGAAAATTATCAAGTCGATTTGTTTCATATTTCTTGACAGCAGAAAAGCCATTGCATGAATGACAAGAAAATCTGGCCTTTTCATGCTAGGTTATACTGAAGATTATTATAAAGGAGGATGAGACGCCATGGAGTAAGCCTGAGTGTCGTAAGTGGGTGTTTGAAGAGAAAAATACAACGAAAATACGAAAATACGTCTTCTGGAATACAAAAGGTGTGATCAAGACCGACCATCATTAAAACTGTGCACTGGTTAGTGATGTGTAAAGGTTGCGACGGAATCCAAAGAATAAATACATATGGAAATGAATCATAATGCAAGGCTACTATTTATAATTGGAACAACTCGTTTTTTGAAGATAAAACTGGAAGAGTATAAATTCAAAAAAATGAACTAAATTTAATGTAAGCAAAAGAACTGTATAGGTTATACATAGGAATCAGAAAATTATCAAGTCGATTTGTTCCACATTTCTTGACAGCAGAAAAAAAGTCATGTATGTTCCATTCAATAAGGCTGAATGTTGTGAATTGTTGTTTCCAGAGGAAAATCCACCAAAAATACTTCGTTTAAGGGCATCTCAACGAAAATACGTCATGCTGAGTGGTTTTTAGGATTCATCGAACTATAAAACCGATTCACAATCTCATCAATAATGAATCCTTGAATAACTTTACTAAAGACAAGATGACAAACACAATCAACTGAATCCCATACATCAGCTTCGGATTCACTCGTTCACTTCTAAGAGATTTCACGTACTGATTAACTCTCTCTTAAAAATTCTTTTCAAATTTCACTCAGGGTAGTTGTTTACTATCGTACTCGCACAAGTATTTAGCCTTAGATGGAGTATACCACTAAATTTGGGCTACATTCTCAAACAATTAGACGTGTAGAAGCCTTGTGTACTCCAACGGGACAACATCACAATCAAGTGGATGTGGAGTACACTCAACCATGTATAGAATATACATGGGAATCAGAAAATTATCCAGTCGAATAGTTCCACATTTCTTGATATTTCATACTCCGTTATATTGAAGATTATTATAAAGAAGGATGAGACGCCATTGACTTATTTATGCTCCATTCAGTAAGCCTGGGTGTCATGAGTGGGTGTTTGCAGAGGAAGCCAAGGAATTAAGATCTCTCACCAGTTTACACACCTAACCGAACTGTGAATGCAATAGTAAAAAAGAGGTTCGTACTAGATTTACACCCACTGAATATCGGTGGTTTGGCTTCCAGTGACTTTTTATGGTTTATTTACTTGAAGAAACATTTGCAAGGTCAGAGAATTGAGTTCAAAGAATATCCTATGAGATTAGTTCAAGAGAAAACCACTTGCTGTAAATACAAAGTTTCATTGTAATACTATTTATTCAGGATTGTTTACCAGTAAATTGGCCAAAAACACTCGGTAAATTTACCGGTAAATTCGGTAAATTAAAAATCCTTGATAAAAATTTTTATTCTGAAATTTCCGATAGTGAATATGATCATTTATATATATATATATATATATATATATATATATATATATATATATATATATATATATATATATATATATATATATATATATATATATATATATATATATATATATATATATATATATATA
The DNA here is from genome assembly GCA_959609185.1 of Schmidtea polychroa. Taxonomy (NCBI): domain Eukaryota; kingdom Metazoa; phylum Platyhelminthes; order Tricladida; family Dugesiidae; genus Schmidtea; species Schmidtea polychroa. The sequence goes on from CAUHTR010007314.1 coordinate 63,754, forward strand.
TATATATATATATATATATATATATATATATATATATATATATATATATATATATATATATATATATATATATATATATATATATATATATATCAAGAAGCAACTGAATCATTTCAACTTGTTCTTCAAAATGCTGATATAAATTGTTTAATAACGAAAATATGATAGATAGTAAGAATTTATAGAAAATCGGCATCCAAAAATAATTTATTACAAAAATATGTAAAGAAAATCATTGGGAAAGACCTTTGTTTAATTTTAGATTGTAAAACCAGGTGGAATAGTTTATTAAATATGTTGGAGAGATTTTTATTACTTAAAGATGCTGTCCGAAAAAGTTTGATTGATTTAAAATTGGAGTTTGATTTCAATGACAGAGAATTAAAATTATTGTCACATATAATCACAAGTTTGCAACCCATCACGCTAGCTATTGACACCCTATCTAAAGAAAATACTAATTTATATGTGGCCGATGTAACGTTAAAATTTATGTTGGATGAATTGTCTAAACAAAATAATTGTTTAAGCACTGAATTAAAAAAAAACCTTAGTATGCAGCATAAAGGAGAGGAGGAGATATTCTGCAATATTTGACAGACCCTAATTTAGTTTTTTCGAACAAGGAAAACTACAATATTTGTCATATATCACCAATAAAGCAACAATAATCAAAAGTATTGTGGAAATACTTTCGATTATTGTTGTTGATAGTCAGATTCAGTTAAATCATCCTGATTTGGATACCAGTTTAGAGTCAGATAATAAAAATATTGACACTTCTACAGTTAATTTAGAAATGCCTATGAAGCAGAAATTATACAATTTGAAAAAACAAAAATAAGAAGGCCAGGAAGGATCAGTTCCACAACAAAAATAAACAGAACAAATTGGCAATATATTGTGATAAAAGAATTGGAATACTTCCGCCAAGAGAAAATACGAGGAAAGTATATTCAAAATGGTATATGATGATTTGATGACAATTCGTCCAACAGGTGTTGATTCAGAAAAGGTTTTCTCGGGCTCTGGGTTATTCTGTACAAAAATAAAAACAAAATTAGGCGATAGGACTTTAAATAATTTAAGTTTTTTGAGGAGCTATTTTTAAAAAATGCTAATAAATAGAAAACTATTAGTTAATAAAACTATTTCTGTGTCATTATTATTTTTTTTACTTTATTTTTATTTGTTTCTAAAATATTGTTGGGGTTATAAAATAATTAAAATTAAAATTGAATTATATTTGTAATTAAAGGTGCGAAAAAGAGGAAAAACAAGAAAATGAAATTAATTAATAAATTAGCTAGTAGAAAGAAATCCCGAATTGGGTAAACAAAGAGAAAAGTAAACAGAAGGAAGATTTGGTGTCATTATCGTGCCACAGTGATTAATGGGAGAAGACCAAGAAAAAGATATTGCGTGCAGAAAGTATTTATATATCTATCAACGAATCTAAGGACTTTTATCCACGCCATGTATTTCTATTTGGTTTTTGTTTACATGTTAAAGTTCCCGCATATTTATCCATTAGTATTAACTCAGTTTCGAGGATATTGTGGTGGTTATCATTGAGCATAGAGCAATCATCTAGTGGATAGAGTAATATGGGATTTTGGTGGAGTGAGGTGTGAATATTAACAAATATTAGAGTGAGAGGTAATTGAGAGAATAGATAAAACCGAAATCCCCTTAAAATTAGTCCAGTAACCAACATGGGCAATTGGTGGAGAGTAGTTTAGGTAACGGAGCTCACCTGACCATTGCTGTAAATATAAGCTGTTATGAGTGCATTTTTAGCAATTTCAAGTCATTTCAAGTTGATAGTTAATTTTTTTCCATTTTTTAATAGTTTATGATGCATTTTATGTACGTGAGTAATTTAATGATTAATTTGTCAATTTCTATTATAGGTTTGTTTTATATTTACTTTATATCACCCATCACCATCACAAGGCCTTTATTTGACTTAATTTTGCAAAATAATCAGTTGTGTATAAATAAAAATTATAATTATTAAATAATATTAATAAATAATATTAACAAAAATTTACACCAATCAAAACAGCTCACTTCTTGTTGTATAGTTCATATCAAAAAACACTTGCATTTTTATAGTATCCAAAGAAGGGGATTTTTGATTTAACAATCGTTGCACACATAGCTAATAAATTATGTTAAATACAATTCCAATAGGTTTTTAATTTATACAGTTATCAATTTCTGAACATCATCTTTGGTAAGGGTTTTCTCTGTACTAAATTCATTTCGTGGATCCAAAACGATAGCCTTTACCTGCAAAAATTGGAATTAAATAAAATAAAACAGTTTTTCAACCATTAAAATAACTTACAATAAAAGCAACAAGTGTTTCTGAGATAGCTTGTCCATTTACAGCGCATTCTTGAACGATTTCACGAATTAAATTTTTGATTATAGTTTCCGCTTGAGTACGAGACATTTAGATAAAATTTTATTTATTAAAACTTGATTTAATAATTTATCTAATTATTTTAAATATTTCTATTTTAAATCAGTTTACTGTATTTAACTATAGCAGTATTATTTAAAACAAACTTTTAATTACTTAAAATAAAGAATATTTAACAGATTATAAATATTTTCAAAATATATAAATATTCCTGAAAAAGTTAATTATTAAAGAATTTGAAATTTATTTAAAAGTATTTTAAAATATTATTAAACTAGAACTTTGGAAATTAAATGATAAAATAACTTATAATATGAAAATTATTTTATAAATCTGAAATTAACATACAACATCATATCTAATAAAATTGGTATTATATTTGATAACTTGATGAAATAGAAATATTTGTTGTGAATTAAATTTGAAAAATTTATGAAAGAAACGAGACGAATAAACAAATTGGTATTTAAATAAAAAATATTGATATTAAAATGAGAGCGAGGCCCAACTTTGAAGTGGCTTGACAGTACAGAGAAATTAAGTGAAAGAGATATTGACAAATGGAATTACTGAGTTTGTGAACTAACTTACAATCCCTTCACAACTGCTCAGGACACTATTTAACAACACGACCTGTCAGGATGGTGGAACCGACAAAAGTTAAGCTCCATTTTCGAAATTACCAAGCCCTAGCGTGGCTTGTGTTCACAGACAGCCGATAGAAATTATGTGTGAGTTCAAAAATTTTATTGTTTTCCTTTAAGGATCTTTTTTTATGAACGATTACCTCAACACTTAATCTGCCTTGTTTATCATTCATGGCTTAAGAAGTAACATAAATTGGATCAGGTAAAGAATATCCCCCTGGGGGGATATTCTTTCTAATAAAATTTTTATATAATAAATAAAAATAATCTATATATTTAATGATTTCCTTAATGATTTCTTATGATGAAGAAATACAGCCATTATTTCAAATGAGCTCGATTGAATTGATTCATTATGCACAACTAAAGAGGCTAATAGCTAGTAAAATGCCTTGTGACTATTGTTGTGTCAATATGGTGCTCACAAGGTATCAGACGATCGATGGTTTTGTCTGGAAATGCCAGAATAAACCATGCTCAAAATACAAAACCAATAAAAGCATCAGAGAAGGTTCTTTTTTCTATAATTCTAAATTGTCAGTGGCTAGCATAATGAGAATAGTTTATTATTGGGCAAATGAACTTTCAATCAAGAATATTGTTAATATTACTGGAATATCTAAACCTTCAATTATAAAGATTACACGTGAATTACGCGAAATAATTAGCACTTATTTAGATGCTAATCCAATAATATTAGGAGGAAACGGAATAGTTTGTCAAATAGATGAATCTTTATTCGTTCATAAGGTTAAAGCTCACAGGGGTCGAGCTCCACAAGAACAGGTATGGGTATTTGGAATTGTAGATACGAGTTCTATACCCTCGAAAGGGTACATGCAAATAGTGGATGATAGATCTGCCAATACCTTATTGCCTATTATTAGCTCAATATGCCTCCCCGGAACTATCATTCATTCAGATGAATGGAGAGCATACAATTCCATATCTTCTTCACTAGGATTTGAACATTTAACAGTAAACCATTCTGTAGAATTCATTAATCGTTCCAATTTGTGTCATACTCAAAACATTGAGTCATATTGGAACAAGCAGAAGTATCGAATCAAAAAAATGAAAGGCATTTCAAAAAACGATCTGAAAAAATACTTGTGCGAATTTATGTGGAGAGATCATATTTCTATTAATCCTTACTTCGGAATAATCTCTCTGATAAAGAATAAATTTATTTTTTAATTATTTTATTTTAAAAAAGTATTATTATTTTTCTGGGGGGATATTATTTACAACAATTTTTCTGGGGGGATATTATTTACCTGATCCGAATATTCTATATCTTTTTATCATGAAATTTAGGTATGTTGAACAATATCGGTTAATTAAAACCTAATACTGATCATTCACCCCAATAACGACACCAAACGCGTAAAATCCAGTAATGGTTTTCTTTGGATAGACTGTGAAGATATCCATTGTAATTTCAAATGGGGTTTTTTCTATCAATTTATTGTGGCACCTACAACCAGTTAAAACTATTTAAAGGCAAGGATACACTGATTTCTATATTATAGTGTAAAAAATTCTCAATTATTTTGTTTTATTGGATAAAAAATTTAATATTTAATTTTTTATTTAAAATTTTATTACAAGTGTATACCATGCTTGCGTTATAATCCACTGGCTTAGAAAGGTTTTAAAATATATTTTTTTATGGTATATCTTTTTCAATTTTAATACATAAAACAAATATATTTATAATAATAAAAGTAATTACAGAATAACGAAATCTTTTCAAAAAAAGTTTAAAAATTTACTTCATAAATTTTATTTATTTTTTATCAATTTTAGCTGAAAAAAAAGAATACATAAAAATGCTGTTCATAATATAATGTCATTGACTGTAATTATAGTAAATGAAAAGAATAGTACCAAAGTGTTACATCATCAAAATGGGTATTTAGAAAGAGTTACATAAATGTAAAAAGATTTTTGGAAAATTTGCTGGTGTTTATCTGGAGAAGACCAGCATGCTACTTCAAAAAGAAGATAATATGGTTGATTGAGGAAAATAGATTCGTTGAAGTTTCTCCATGACGGTTTAAGGATTATAGATCCTTGCAATGACTCGTAAGTGATTGGAATATTATGTGTGACATCCTTCTCTGTAAATTGACAATTATTCTCTTTTTGTTTCATTGTGTTGATCACCCGAACTTCCACCGGTTGCGCCATTGACCCAGTCATGTGTACTACAATGTACTGTATTCGTGATGATTGTGTCAGACATGTCTGGGACTTTTCTGAACAGTTTGATACACAAGCTCTGAATATTAAAATTAGTAATTTAATAAATAAACATATTTATAATTATTTCAAAAAATTGGTTATTCATCTATTTAAAAAGAATGTTTTTGAGTCCAAAAATTTATTACAACAATAATAATACACACTTGATAAAGACCGTGCCGAAATATCGTGTAGCTTATATATTGTTTTGATCTATAGTTTGTCAAACATTCATATGAAAATTATTGATTAAAATATTTGTTTATGGATGTCTAACAATAAAATAAGATAAACATTACAAGCGTTGTGATACCCAGTGCAAATCCCAATAGTAGACTAACAATATTGCTGATTCAACTCTATTGCATACTTTACCTGAAACTCTGGAAATCATTTAATTGTTTAAAATTTGATTAATGCTGCTATCTTGAAATCATCACTTAATAATGATAACAATAATAATAATAATAATAATAATTATAATAATAATAATAATAATAATAATAATAATTATAATAATAATAATAATAATAATAATAATAATAATAATAATTATAATAATAATAATAATAATAATAATAATAATAATAATAATAATAATAATAATAATAATAATGGTGTAAAATATTTTTTTACGGATGTCTAACATTAAAATAATATAAACATTACAAATCCCAATAGTAGACTGGTTTCGAGCTTTTGGCTCTCATTAGTAATGTTTATATTATTTTATAGTTAAACATCCGTAAAAAAATATTTTACACCATTACAAGTTAAAAATGCTAAAACGTTTACGAATGCACTTGTAAACAGTTTCTGTGTATGACGGTGTCTCCAGAGGCGAATAAGATTTTTCATACGCCATGTTTACAAGTTTGCAGATATTTTTTTCTGTGATTTAGTGAATTTGCAAGTAATATGATTTTCAGTAATATTGTATACTTATCTGTCGCGAAGAGAAATCTTCGCGTTTCCTGCATAGTACTGATGAGAGCCAAAAGTTCGAAACTAGTCTACTATTGGGATTTGCACTGGGTATCACAAAGCTTGTAATGTTTATCTTAAAATGATTGAATTAAAAAAAAATCAAAGATGAAACCAAAAGATAAACATGATAATAATTTATTAATATGGTGGAGGAATATTTAAAATAATTAAATTATGAGCAATAAAATCACTCAGATCCTTAATTTATAATTTGGCATCTAGGTCACATTCATAATTAATTTGTATCTATTATGATATATATATATATATTACTTGTCTCGTAGTCAACACAGAAAAATGTTTAAAATTTGGATCCAATTCGTTTTTACCTAGATTTAAAAAATACCACGAGTCTGATCCGCAAAATAATAACTGTAAAATAAAATTTACTTTAATTTGATATCAAAACTATAGCCCTTCGGACACTTCGGTTCGATGCAAGAATAATTGCCTGGTGTATTGATACAGAGCTTTTTATCAGAGCAAATGCCAAGATTCATTCTACATTCATCCACATCTAGATCAGAATTTGAAAGTTCTCAGATTGTAAGCTGTGAAAAATAACAAACCTAAGCATTTCATTGTTTTAGGACTGAGGGAAAATCCAGGAGGACACAAGCAATGATGACTGCCATGAGTGTTGATACATTGATACTGACAGGAATGGGGATTTGTGCTTGAAGTACATTCATCAATATCTAAATGCAAGTATTAAAGTAGGATTAATTAATTAATAATTTAAATTTAAATAATTCTAATACCTACGCAACCGCGATCACTGGTCCAGGTAAAGCCAGTCTTGCACACCTCATGTTTGTCTAAAAAATAGAAAATATTTCCTTTGAAATAAGGCAAAATTTTATACTTAAACAGGATTTTTTGTCACGTGATTGTAGGAAGTTTGGAGGACAATCACATTCATATGAGCCATAAGTATTTTTACAACCATAAATGCATAGTGAACTATTTTTTTGACATTCATTTATATCTAATGCATTTTAATTGAAGAAATAAATGAAAAACAGTATATCACCTATACATGTACTTCCTGACGTATAAAAACCGTCATTACACTCGCATCGGTACGAACCAGGCAAATTAGTACAAGTAGAACTTCTTGAACAATTCGCCGTTCCAGATGAACACTCGTCTATGTCATAACATTGTTCGTTTATCAACTGATATCCGTCATAGCATAGGTTTTCACAGAAAAATGATCCTGGTGTATTTCGGCATTTTTGATGCAGGCCACACTTAGCAATTCCCATCGAGCATTCATCAATATCTTCAAAAAAATTTATCAACGAATTTATTTTAATAGAACTTGAAAAATTTAAGATCTCATCTCCCATTAATTCCATTAATAGAAATAATGTTAATAAAAATTATAATTGTTAAAATAAGTCAATATATAACAATATTTATTCAAAAGATTTCAAATCGGAACATTCAATTGTAATCCTATTTATAGTACTTCCAATTGCATAATCTATTATATTGGCGGGAAGGTTCTGTCGCCTTTTAAATAAAACATTTGAATTAGTTTTAATAACGTTTATTTACATTTTTATCAACAATATAATGTCTATAATTTTCAACTACTCACTGCCATCTTTCAGGCATCTTGTCGATTCCCCAATGTAGAAGTTCTCATCCTTGGACCCAAAATATTCAGCAGTTGTCAATAAGACAGCTTGAAAAGAAGTAAATTTTTTTCAGTCAGATAATTCAGAGAGATCGAAATAGATAGTAATCCAATGGAGCTATTTCAGGTGATTATGGTGGGGGACTAAGAACTTCCCATTTATGCTCATTCAACCTTTGTCGCATTATCATGGTAGTATGTGGTTTTGCATTATCGTGATCTAACAGAATTCCTTTTCTGGTTGCTATCCTAGTACATCAATTGACTATCCTTTGTTTCTTGTTTTTATGACGTGTACTTAAATATACTGAAGAAAACGAAAACTATAAACAACAAATAACTTCAATAAAATCATACACAGAAATGGATATCAATTCTACATTCAAAAAGATCTAGGGAGATAACAAAAAGAAGAAGAAATATTTTTATTTGAATATCCAATTGATCAGTGACATACTCGACTTCAAGATCCTGAAAGTCTTCCAATTCGTACAGCACATAAATCTTGGTCATTGAGAAAAGCTCTGGGAATCGACACAAAAAGAGAAAACAATTGCACAATGGAAAACTGCCAGACACCGAAAGATATGTGCTTTCGAAAAAACATTGTCTATTGCATCACGTGCAATGTATGCAAAGAAATATACATTGGAAGCACGCTCAGGCAATGTACCAAATAGTTAAAGAACATCTAGATCCTGGTGGAAAATCCTCGGTATACATACATCTCCAACAATCTCAACCAAGGAAGGAAAGAGAAAATATTTCCAAAAATAAAATTAAAAATATATACATATATCACATATATAGTTATTGGAAACTATATTTTATAAATATTTTAAGATATTATTTATTAAAATAGGTTTTTATGAGCTAATTATAGAAGCTTTAAAAATTAAAAATTTTTTTTAGTGTTTCCTTTTGAAATTTGGAAGATATTTAATTAAAAAAAAAATTTAAATTCAGAAAAAAAAATTATTTTTAACCAATGAGAAGTAAGAAAAAGGAAATAAAAGAGAAGATCAAAAAGCATATTGAAAATAGAAGAAGATAAATTCGAGGAAATTGACAAGGGCTATCTTATAGTCGAAATTATTTTCATTTGTTTTAAATTTATTATTCGCAGAAAAAGGCTTAAATTATCATTTAATTGTTTAAAATTTAATTAATGTTAATACCAAGAAATCATCACTTTAAACTTTTTATTATCTCTTAACAATAAAAATAATAATAATTTTGTACGTACCAATGCAGGTATTTTCCATTTTTTTGTATCCCTGCCGACATAAACAGTAATAACTACCGTGCGTATTAATGCATAATTGACTGGCGCAAATATTAGGTTTCTCCACACATTCGTTAATATCTTTATATTAAATATAAATATCAAATTCAATAATATAATTAGATAATTCATTAATACCTCCACATGTTAATTTGTCAGATGACCGACGCAACCCTGGTGCACATTTCGGTTTGCACATATAACTTCCAGGAGTATTTATACATTCATGATTCGGTTCCGAGCACGGAGATGTATTTGTAGAGCATTCATTTATGTCCTGACAAGATTTACCATCACTGCTCAACATAAATCCAGGTCGGCAGTTGCATTTGAATCGTGGTACAGTGTTTTCACAGATTTGGTCACATTTATGAAGTTTGGCATTAGTGCATTCATTAACATCTGATAAAATGAGAGAATATTAATAAAATAATAATAATAATAATAATAATAATAATAATAATAATAATAATAATAATAATAATAATAATAATAATAATAATAATTAATCAAAAAAACGTGGCAATGACTTAATAATACAGAAACGCCAACTCAATAAATTCAACAAAAACGCGATATATTTCAATTGTACAACAATCTTCGTCAGGCCGCAATCTGGATAATCAATAATAAGACATAAAATATGCAAAATCTAAACAAATTAACTAATAATAATCATCTCCAAACTGTATCAAAAATTTTAAAAAAAATATTTCAAAAAAAAACATTTTAAAAAACCAAACCATATTTTACATAACCCACGTACATATTATTTTAAAATTAAATTTTAATTTAATAACATTCAACATAAAATTAACAAATTTAAAAAAATTACATAGTTTACAAAACACAAACATAATTATACCACAAACAAGACTCCCAACATTCATCCTTCAATTACTTAAACACATTCAAAATCTCCGTGGAACGGGCAACTTGATCATTTATTTTTGGATTTAAATATCTAATCAACAATGCCTCACAAGTTACTCGTTCCCAATAATTACTTAAACCTTTTGAAATAATTTTAAAATCAGAGATACCTATTTTTTTACTGACACAATTCCTAACATGATTACTAATATTAGTCAATCCTTTTGGTCGACAGTGTTCAAGAACTCGGGTGCAGAGATGACGGGCAGTCTCTCCAATGTATATGGCATTACACCCATTACATGAAAATTGATACACAAGCTCAGAACACAAACCAATTGGCGTTGGACATTTACTAGTAAACATACTGCTAACTTTGCAAGAAGTGGAAACAATCCTGAATTCATCCTTGTCTACATATTTGAGAATTTTATGTTTAAATTCTCTGAAACCCTCCGAATAAGGCAATACTAACACATATTTGAAAATGACAAAAGTGACCGTTGATAAGTTAATGTTTAAATCTGATAACGTTGGTATGCGTACATCTGAATCTGAGGTACCTATTGATCCTGAGGAAAGTACTATGTTAAATTCGGAAAGTGACAAGAATCGATCCAATCGCATGGAGCCGAAATATGTGTTAGTATTGCCTTATTCTTATTCTTATTATTATTATTATCACTGGTCCAACAAACAAAGATAATTATTGGCCCGCCCGAGCCTTTCTGCACACACTATATATTTTCTTGGTCTTCTCCCATTAATCATTGTGACACGATAATGTGCCCAAATCTTCCTTCTGTTTACTTTTCTCTTTGTTTACCCATCTCGAGATTTCTTTCTACTAGCTAATTAATTAATTTCATTTTCTTGTTCTTTCTCTTTTACGCACCTTTTCGCTCTCTTTCTAGCTTTTTTTGAAAATTCCGTTATCACCAAGTTATTCCCCGCTATCTGTTCCCCTCTAACCAATTTTCCAGAATTTATGAATCTTTTATCGATTTTTCTCAATTCACCTTTGTTGTGCTTTTCCAATATACTGATGCACCTTCTCGAGCTTTCTACCCATTTTATTTCTTCGTGTTGACAATTCTCTCCTTGACCAGTCTTACTCTTCTCTCAATCCTTTAATTACAAATATAATTCAATTTCAATTTTAATTATTTTATAACACTAACAATAACAACCATATGAAAATAAGAATATTCAAACAAATTAGCAAATAATAATCGTAATCAAATTTTATCAAACTAAAAAATATTTTAATAAAAAAATATTTCTTTTGATAAGGACTTTTTTTTCAAATTTCACTACTGATTTCTTTTCCATAGTATTTGTTAAAAAGCTTAACTATGAATCAGTAAATATATCGATGTTTTTTCAAGCTTTTTAATAAATTTTTTCTTTTTGAAAATAAAAGAGATAAGATATAATAAGATATGTTCCTAAATTATTTACTTTGGACATTTTATTTGCAATTTTCTTATTAAAAATATTGATTTTATCTGTGAAATACTTTGTCCTGATGTTTACCTTTGATCAGTTTTTCTTTTTCTTTAACATCTCGAGTAAACCGTCACTACATCCGTCCGTAAGGAGACACATAAATCTTTATAGTTATATGCAAAAATGAAAATAAATAAATAATTTTTTCTATACCACAAAAGAGATTTGTATTTTAATTAAATATTTACCTTCACAAAATCGTTGACTTTTTATTAACGTAAAACCAGGTGGGCATGATTTAGAATCATCGTCCTCCGCAATAAGACTGGAAACAGAAAACTCCAATTTTCCTTTGACCGTATCGGCTCTAGCTGATAGATCCTGGACAAGTAGTTGTTGTACCGTAATTGGCTGTGTTTTTGTTTTAGTCACTGTAATGTCCGTAGTCCACTGATAAGGCTCGATTTCCTTTTTGATTTTAAAATATCTAGACGAATCAGAATTTAATTTCCCTGAATAAAGTTTCTGTAAACTAAACGGAAAAAAGTACGCAAGGAAAACCTAATGCTGGATTCATTTGGACAATGATTTCCTTGTAATTATCAAGAGTAATGTCGGTTGGTTTTGCGTTCAGTATGGCATCCGGACATTGACCAACGATTACCGTTTTCAATTTTAATTTATTATTTAATGTGAAGAATTTGTGATCCATGTTCATTTTGCTGCCATCAGCGAACTCCATATTAGTTTCCATCTGGAAATGTCCTTTACTGACAGATTTTCCATTCCCAGCCAGCCCGACCTTGTTCAAATATTGTTTTTGTTAATAAAATATTCAAATCTATTATTTATAACAATTAAGATTTTACCAAATTTGTTTTCAAATATTGCTTTTTAAACTTTTTATTAAATTATTTTTTTTTCTTTTTAGAAGACAAATCAATATTTTTTATTTATTTAATACGAATTTTCGGCACTGCTTTTTCATGTAATTTTGACTAATTTTAATATATTTACTTAAGATGGATTATTAGCAAATGTTCAGTAGATAATTCTGACTCCTCGTGTTCTTTATTACAAAAAAATCCATTAAAATATACTGCCCGACACTATTTTTAGCACAGTAAGAAATTTCGTTACAAAATCATGAATAATGTAATAAATGAAATAAATTTTGTATGATTGTAATTAATATAGTAATACTTTTAATAATTATCACTACTTAGACATATATTATTTTTTGTTTAAATAATATTTGAATTCTTAGGTTTTTTAAAAATTAAAATACGACACAATTTTTAGCACACTTTATTTATACACACTAATACTTAACAATTATACAAATTTCCATGATTACTCAGAACTTTACACAGTCTCAATCTTATTGATGCATAGAAATCCAAAATTTTATGTCGCCTGGTACAGTTGATAAGAGATATGACATCCGTAATTTTTTTTTCTAAAACAGCTATGTTTAAGAACTGCGGTCCGTCATAAACCATATCTGAAATCATCTTCCAGACATCCTCAACTATGTTCTAGTCTGGACTTCGTGACGGCCATGTAATCGTTGATATATTACTTGATTTCAGATAATCTTGGACAATCCGTGCTTTGTGTACTGTGCAATTGTCTTGCTGGAAGTAAAAATTCCTCTTTAGGTTAACTTTCATTATTGGCACAGCAAAGGTCTTCAACAGGGTAATGTAATCGGTCGACTTAAATTTGCCAGTTATCATGTGGAAAGATAGAAGTCCGTTAGGAAGGATCATCAGCAAGACCATAATTCCACCTCCATGACATTGCCAAATATTACGCACATATTTTGATGTTTTCGGAATATATGTCATCCAACAATCTGGTCCATCAAGTGTGAACCTTTTTTTCGTCTGAGAATATAGTATTCTCCCAAATGTGATTGGTCGAAATCCATTCTGTTATCACTTTCATTCTTTCTTCCTTGTGTTTCTTAGATAGGATGATTTCGTGATAACCTTTTGCGTATTTCATACCAGCAAGCTGCATATACCTTTGTACTGTCCTTGTTGATACAGCTAGCCCACAATTTCTCTTGATCTTGGGCGAATTAACTTTTTCCTGTGCTCTCGTTATCCGTGCAGTTTCTCTTTTGATGGATAACGCGCCTGCTTTACTTATTTTTCTTCTGTTTCCACGTTTGCGTTTATGTAACACATATTTCTAGGTGACTAAATTCTTAACAGCATATCTAGACATGCCCAAAATGGTGCCAATTGCACCATAACTGTTACCTTCCTGTTTCATCTTTTTAGCAACTTTCTTTAAATCTGGAGATCTCATAATCAATTCTAAAATTATTATAAACATTAAAATCATATAAAGTAGTATAAAAAAATAGGTTAAAATTATTAATACTTAAAAATCTTTAAAGTGTGCTAAAAATTGTGTCGTATTTTAATTTTTAAAAAACCTAAGAATTCAAATATTATTTAAACGAAAAATAATATATGTCTAAGTAGTGATAATTATTAAAAGTATTACTATATTAATTACAATCATACAAAATTTATTTCATTTATTACATTATTCATGATTTTGTAACAAAATTTCTTACTGTGCTAAAAATAGTGTCGGGCAGTATACAATAAAATTTAAACATATTCACAAATGTTTAGAATTTGCTCTTTCCTCCTTTATACAGTTGTACTGTTATATGAATATCTAGTCTGCAGCCACTACTGACTCTTTGTAACAAATGAGGAAGACCCAACATAACACGTTTTAATCAGTAAATTGTATTTACACTTGTCAACATATCCACTAGATTTCTAAGACCTACACTGTTCTTTTCCAATTCTCTTGTTCCTTAAATAGGGCATTCCGTGTCCGTCATTTCCCTTATTCAATTTTTGATTGAAAATTTGGAAAAAAATCAAATTTATTTCATTAAATTATAAGGAATATCAACCAATAATTTGGACAGGGACGTAGCCAGGATTGGGCGAGTGGCAAAATTACTAATTATTGCAATTCATCAAGCAATGTTAAAAGTTGACATGGAAAAATAGAGAAAAATATTTTAAGATAATTAACAAATTTATTATTAATTATTAACAATGTATATTACATAGAATATATTACAATATATAAAATGATGATTGCTTGGTAGCAGCATTTATTATTTAAAACAATATAATGATAATTTAAGCTTTTTGCTGCAAAAATGTATTTAATGAAAGAATTTTCGACTATAAGGTAGGACTACCTTATAGTCGAAAATTCTTTCATTAAATACATTATTTGCAGCAAAAGGCTTAAATTATAATTTTATTGTTTTATATTACAATATAATATTAATTAGTCTTTGCCCCTTTATTAATTCAAAAAGTATTTCATCCGGACTTATTTTAATGTCTTGATGAATATATAACAAAGCCAAGCCGTTGAACCTTTTTTCATGAAAAAGAACGCTCTGCTGTACAACTTGATACCGGCAAAGTAGCAAATATTGTGAGCAGAATATAAATATTTTTATAAAAAGTTGGTTCACATATTGCTAATATATCTATTGCAGTAGTCGGTTTGATTTTAATTTAATAATGTAATAATACTTACTGTAGTGGAAAATATTCAAATGATGATTAAACGGTTTATTACATATAAAATAAAGAAACTATTGCCCTTCAAAACTATTAACTTGAAACTAACACAAGTATATGTGTCAAATGTGGAGAAGTGGGGGTGTAAGTACCATGAGACATGTAACCGAGACGGTTAAACCGGCACTCGTTTATGTACTTTGTTGTGCCGAAAAGACAGACAACTACGGGAATATCTAGCGCAACTATAGTTGTACTGTTTGGGATTATAAAAAACTTATTTAAAAATAAACGTTGGTTTTTTTATTCTCATACAATTCTCATAACAAACCAAAATTAAGGATTTATTAAAATATTTCATCCCTAATTTATGCTTAATAATCTATATTTTATTTGGAGGGGAGTCAAATGCTGAATTTGAGAATAACATTAATGGTGATTTAATTTGCCTTGTTGTTTTCTTTTATTCTAGTTTATTATTATTAAAAATCGCCAATCGTAGATTTTTTTCACTATATATTTCGATAGCATCACTATCATCATCAGGTTACCTACATTCACAACGGATGAATAACTATACTATATTGATAATATATAAACAAATTATAAAATATATAAATTTGAAATTATAAATGAAAATTTTTAATAATCATTCTTTTTAAAAACAATTTTCAATAATCAATTATATTTAAACTTTTAAAATTATAAAAAATATTATTTTAATTATTTTTTTTAATTATTTAACATAACTATTATTAATATACATCAATATACAAAAACTTAATTAAAACATTCAACATACACGTATTCACTGCATTCTGCACATTGATTTTAGGATTAAAAAGTTCTTTTCAATAATGCTTCACATATCACACGCTCAAAACAATTATCAAAGTTTTTTGATAAGATTTTAAAATCCGACATTTTTAATTCTCTATTACAGACTTTATTGTGATCCTTAATATTGGACACTCCCTTCGGTCGACAGTGTTCTTGAACTCGAGTATAGAGATGACGGGAAGTCTCGCCAATGTATGTGGCATTACACCCATTACATGTGAATTGATAAAAAAGTGGAAGATAAGCACCATGATCGATAAACCAATCCTTTCACCATGTTTCCTTTATATTTTAATTCACAAAAACTCTCTGGGACAGTATAGTGGCCGGTATCTGTTGGTTTTCTGCAAATTTCTGTCTCATATTGTTCATCTTTACGTTTAATTAACAAGTCAATAAATGCTATGGATGAATCCTTCTCAGTTTCACATGTGAATTTAATGTTCTTATGCAATCCATTCATGTAATGCAAAAAAGGTTTCACATGTTCCGTATTTTTAAATATTAGAAAAATATCATCAACATACCTTTTATACCCAATTGCTTTTCATATTGAAAAGAAGCAATTTTCTTTTCTAAACATGCCAAAAATATTGACGCCATTGTTGGTGCTAAGGGCGAACCCATAGCTGCTTCATCAATTTGTTCATACCATTCATTATTAAAAAGAAAATTAACTTTGGAAATTGCAAACTCTAAAAGCTTCCTAAATTCATCTCCATCACAAATATTATGCGCATTAATATTTTCATTCCATAATTCCCAACATAAATCGATTGTTTCTTTCAAGGCGACATTAGTAAATAAACTACATACATCAAACCAAACTCATATACTCATTAACATTATTTTTATTCAATTGTCCTATACATGATGCAAATTCAAAACTGTCCTTACATTCATACTCAGATTCTATTAAGGGTTTAATAATTCATCCAAATACTTCGCTATTTTATACTGAGCTGTTCCGACCATAGATAAAACAGGTTTCATGGGAACTCTGTCTTTATGCACTTTTGGAAGTCCGTATAATTTAGCTGGCTGTGAACCTTTTGCATGAATTAATTTTGCTACTTCTTCATCAATATGATTATTCTTAACCAAATCACACAACATAGTATTCAAAATCACTTCATCCTTTAGAGATGGCAATCGCCCTTTTTTCGAAACTTATCGATTTTTGAAAATTGAGAACCTGAGAATACTTCATTTAATTTATTCACATAAACATCATGGTCTAAAATCACAAATCCATTTCCTTTATCAAATTTATAAACATTAATATCTTTCTTGGCTAAGTTCTTCAGTATCAAAAAATCCTTAATATTCTGTTTTTTATTTTTATCAGCATACTCATCCTTCTTTGACTTACATATATTATAATAAACACATTCAATTTTTGCACGCAATTTATTTTCATCGATCCTACTTTTAATACAGTAGTTGGGACCATATTTTAAAATACGTAACTCTTCATTAGACAGAACAATCTTACTCCGCGGGGTCTCGAGAAAATATTAAAAAGGAAGAAATGATACATGAACATAATTTTATCAATTTATTTAATAAAATATTTATTTCTTCAATATATTCAATATAATGCATATATAAACATAATATTTTTTATTCTTATTTCGTACAAACTTGTTTTACTGCTAATTCCATGATAATATCATCAAAATTTAAAGTTAATGCAGAGAAAGACCTACGTTAACATCCGACTTGTAAAAAATGTTGCATTTGGTGTCAAAAACTTTCTCTAATTACTAATAATTGTTAGAAATATGAAAGCACGGTGCGCCTTTGAAAAATCACCGAAGTCTAGACCCCTCAGACGGCTCTGGAGATAAAAGAGAACTGGTTTAAAGTACTTTAAATTTTAATATATTTTACAAATCTTTCGCAATAATTTTGCTATTGAAAATCCACATATATATATAATAAAATAATTAAAAGGTGGCCTGTCAGAAGAGCGCCGACATAAGAGCGCAAACTAAAGATTCAACTGAAGTCCAATTATTCAAAACGCAATCTAATAACACATAAAAGATTTTAAATGTTAGACCTAAAGTGAAATGAAATGTAACAAAAATGAAAGAAAGTTCAAACTAATAAAACGTTTCTTTATAGTTGCATTTATACTGCTAAGTTGTGGGCTATACCTTATAGGTAGTCCATCATTGAATCATTAGCATAGGTTGAAGCAATCGCCTGCAATCTTCAGTTCAGCTGAACTTTAGGCCTAACATTTAAAATCTTTGTATGTGTTATTAGATTGCGTTTTGATTAATTGGACTTCAATTGAATCTTTAGTTTTCGCTGCTATGTCGTGCGCTCTTTTGACGGGTGTCTAATTAAAAATGTCAAAATTCCAAAATTTGATACAAAAATTGGTAAACAAAAATCTTTGTGATTAATTATTATCAACACAAGCTATCACAGCTTTAATGATTGTGACGCAGCGTTTACAAGGAAGTAATGAAGCACAAACCATTTTTGATTGGATAAATAAAAACAAACGCTTAAGTTTTAATTTCATTGGTTTAGTCAAATTCTTGCGTTGAATAGAAAATATTGAACTGTAGTAATATATAAATGTAGACAAATGAAATTGTAAATGAAAACAGGTCAAACCTGAATAAATTGACAAATGAACTAACTTTAAAGGTGTAACATAAATAAATACTTTAAATGTTAGTGAAATATTATTACTATATTTGATTTTCAATACAAATACATCGTGAAAGACCGACATTGACCTTTTTGAATTTGTAAATGACTATTTTGAAATATGGAAAAATATTTAAAATTAATTTACATTCATATAAAAAAATTAAATTTGAAAAATAAATATTACTCACCTCGTAAGCTTCGTACCACAGTAAGGGTGTAAGTAATCCGGTAAACACTTTGAAACATGATAAATATTTATTTTTGATATCCGTTAAACTGATATTAAAGTGCGCTTTTTTCGAATTTTTAGAATTCCAGGTGGCATTTAGAAGAATTATCCCAATGTCATCTCCATTTAATAATCCTCTTATTTCACCAAGAGAGCTATATTGAGATTTTTCATCTAAATGAAAAGCTAGTTAATAAAACTCATAATTACAAACCACAAGGAAATTTTCTTAAATAACTTACTTGAACACTTTTCTATCCAATAACATTTTACTCTTTCTATCAATTTTTCTGAACATATTCCATATGAAGAGAGGCATTTCCTATTTCTAGTTCTTTCCGATATATCATTTGAACTTTTTAAACAAGGTAATGAACAAGAACTCCACTCAGACCATGGTGAGAACATATTGACATTGTTTATGGCGCATTTGTTTTCGTTGCATCTTTGTACTTCTTTAGATGGTCCACGGCACCATTGCCCTCCAAAGTTTGGCGCTGGTTCTGTACAAGCTCTATCCCGCTCTTGAAGTCCACTACCGCATTCAGTAGAACATTCAGACCAAGATCCCCAATTCGACCATTGTCCGTGAACTATTTTTCAAGCATTCGGTGAGTATTTAACATAAAGTTTAATATGATACCCGGACATGGAAGTTCGTTACATTTCTCCTTTTTTATATTAGTCCCTACACAGTTGGCTCCACCGAATTTGGGAGTAGGTTGGTCACATCTACGAGTTTTTTGTTTAATACCTGAACCACAACTTTTTGAACAGTATGACCATTTTGACCATGAACTCCACTTTCCATCAATAGGACACGGTCCTCTAGAACAAGCGCGAACCTAGAAATTAATGTATTTAAATTTTTTTTAATTATTAAATATTAGCAAAGACGCACCTCTAAGTCTTTTCCATCGCAGAATTTACCGTTATTTTTAGGTTCAGGATTATTACAGCTTCTATCTCTTCTCTGACTTCCACCAAAACCACATGTGAGGGAACATACAGTCCAGGATTGCCATTCTGACCAGCCCCCATTTATTGGACAAGGTAGATTTCCTTCACAAAGAATATCTTCCATAGCTTCTCCAACACATGGCTATAAATAAAGCTGAAAATATTTTATCTGATAATTATTAACCTTTCCCAAATTACTGGGTGGAGGATTATCACATCTTCTGGTTCGTTGCCGAATGCCAGATCCACACTTTGTAGAACAAATACTCCATTCTTGCCATGGACTCCACTCACCATCTGTTGGGCAGAACCTTAAAAGACAATCACGTTTCTCGAAATCTTCTCCAATACATGTCATGCCTAATTCAGACGGCGGGGGATTATTGCAAAGTCTTTTCCTATAAAAGAAATAACCAATTTATTATTTAATTCTTTAATAACCTTGACATAAACCCTTTCCCACAACTGAGACTGCACTTAGACCATTCTTGCCATGCTGACCAACCTCCGGGAATTTGGACTGTTAAGTAGACTGGCTGAGAATGAACTTCACCTTGATTGCTAGATGCAACACAAAAATATACGCCACTGTGTTCATTTTGCACGCCAATAATCCTGAAGTATAAGATATCTTAACAACAATGCAAAAGGTTAAAAGTCATAACAGCAAATCCACACCAAAATAAAATATTATATAAAAATATAAAACTGATATGGTTAATTAATTAATTAATTAAAAATATTAAACACTTTTTGAAAATATTATTAATTCAATGAATAATTAACAATATAATAAATATCGCCATTCGTACATATTTTTCACTATATACTCAGTGCTCGAAGTGAGGCGGGATAGCCGGGATATTATCCCGGCATTGATTATGTAGGCGGAATTGCATCCCGGCACTTCATTTCATATAATCTATAGGTTTATCCCGGTACTTATTTCATTTTATAGGCACACAAATACTGCAATTAAAGTCACACATAGTACATCCATATATGTATGTATATATATATTCTTTATTCTCTATTCTCTATTCAATTAAGAATTTCCCAAGCAGCAGTAATGGATAGGTAGGTATATTCTCTTATTTATTTTAGTTAAACCAGCAAGTTGTTTGTTGAGTTATTTATACTGCGACCCCCTCTATATATAATGTGTGCATGATTTCACATGCAGAGAGCTGTTATAATTAACGTGATAAGAAAACATATATGTGTTACGCAGATATACATACACATGCACATATTGACAATCACAATATGTAAGAGATAGGACCGCTTCAATGCCTTTATCGTACTTCTTATCCACTGTATATAGTATGAGTTTTGATGTATTAAAGGTGTGTGTGTGAAAGTGTAGGCATGAGTTTCTTGTCACGGGCACTGCGTAGCTTACACAAAGGGTGTGTTATTACGTATTTTGTGTCTATGAAATGGACCAATTAAATTAATAGCAACTCATAATCACGACCACATAGTCTAGCTCTTTCTATCCCTCTATTCTTATCTCACACATTTGGACTGTCCACTCACATTCTCTATTGACACTATTGCTTGTGAGCCTTTTGTCTGAGTTACTCATGTCTCTTAAACGAGTGAAACGGATTGATGATTTTTTTAAGCCGAAGGCTCTGAAAATGCAACGAAGTGATTCTCCATCTACTTCTAGTGTGTCATCGTCAATCACCATTATCCCCAATGACTCTGAGACAGTGCAACGTGATTCTCCATCTACTTCTAGTGTGTCATCGTCAATCACCATTATCCCCAATGACTCTGAGACAGTGCAACGTGATTCTCCATCTATACCTGATTGTTGGACAGTGGAAACCTGGCTGAAATACAAAAGCAAATATGATTGGCTGATTGTTTCTGCTAAGAATTTAGGATGTTCCACGTGTCACAAGGTGAAATTGCTTGGTCCGCATAAAAGTCGTGGCGTCAAAATGTCAGAGAAATGGATGTCGGCAAATGTTACACACTATGGTGACACTCTTGCAAAGCAGCAACAGTCTCTCCGCAAAAAGATGCTTGATCACTTGAATAGCTCAGCACATAAGACAGCATGTATGATATTGAATACTCAGATATCTGCGATTATGGAAAATCTGGCAACTATTCATTGTAAAGCTTATGAGGCATCTACTGAAAGAGTTTTCCGAACGGCATATAAACAGGCCAAGTTAAACAGGCCTTTTTCGGACATGGAGATGGAAATCGACTTGCAACGGCTCAATGGAATAGACATGGGAAGGATTCTCCACAGCGATCATGCATGCGCCAATATAATTGACCACATTGCAAAAGAGATGCGTAAAAGGATGTTGGAGGAAATCATTAGTCAGAATGCCAAGATATCTATCCTCATTGATGAATCGACCTCACTTAGCCAAAAAGCTACGTTGATAATTTACATTCGCTGCGTCTTGCACCATGAGGTCAATACTGTCTTCCTGGATTTAATTGAATTGAATGGAACGACATCCCAAGTTATATTTCAAGATCTTCTAGTTTCTTTGGAGAAGCACGGTATTGGTGAAGCTTATTTCACTGAAAATTGGATTGGCTTTTGCTGTGATGGCGCTTCAGTTATGTTGGGACGTCGCGCTGGAGTTGGTGCACTTATTGTGAGGAAATTCTCCCACGTTGTTATCTGGCACTGTGCGGCACACCGTTTAGAATTGGGAGTCGGAGATACTGTAGAAGAGGTTTGTGGAGTAAACAATTTCCGTTGTTTTATGGATAAACTGTACAGTTTGTATCATGCCTCACCTAAAAATCAACGGGAATTGCACGATGTAGCAAATTCACTTGGACAGCAACTGCTTTCGATTGGACGAATATTAAGTACACGTTGGGTGGCATCAAGCGTGCGGACAATGAAAGCAGTATGGGAAAATTATCCAGCTCTCTATTATCACTTTCAACAGGCTGCCATAGATCCATCCAGAGATAAACGAGAGCAGGCTACCTACATTGGCCTTTCTCTACGGTTATCTACTTTCACTTTTGTGCACAATTTAGCTGTGATGTACGATGGCTTACAAGAGCTAGCAGACCTTTCACTTTCTCTACAGCGCCGGGACATGAGCATTCCAGAGGCACACAAACTCATCAACCGTGAGCTGCTTGTCCTAGAGTCCCTAAAAAAAGGAAGAGGAGAGCATTTGTGTGAAATCTCTGAAAAACCAGCGTTCAAAGGAATTACCCTGCACGAGGGCAGCAAATGCGATGTACTCATTAATGCTAATCGGTTTTTCCAAGCCTTACGAGACAATCTGGAATCGCGACTTCTCCCAACACATCATTCCAGCAACGTAACATCCGCACATTCTACGAACACGCTGCTTTACAATCACCTTAAAGTGTTATACCCATCCTTCTGGCCGGATTCAATGGATATTTTATACGGTGATGACAGTATCCGGGCGCTTTGCACCCGATTCAAAATCGACACTGCTAGCTCTCTCCAGGGGATGCGGGAATTTATTGAAAATGGTGGCAAGCGCATTTCACAACAACTGCTGCCACTTCTCCGTACAATAGAATGCATTCCTGTATCAACTGCCGAGTGTGAACGTGGGTTCAGTGCCATGAATCTAATTGTTACTGACTGCCGCTCAAGCTTATCCATATCGCGTGCTTCTGCACTAATGATGATTCGCCTTGTGGGTCCCCCATTAAGATTATGGAAGCCCTCTGCTTATGTGCAAAGTTGGCTAACCAGTGGCCACAGACATGCAGACGAAAAGAACTGCCTATCGCGAATTGTCCGTGATGATCCCGTTAGCGAAACATCAATGTACTCTCTCTGCAAGTTATGAGGGTTTGTTAGTGTTATTCCCACTCTGTTGACGATATGTTCTCAACATGTTTGACAGCATTTAGTGCTACCAATTCTTTAATATATTTTACTGTAATTAAATGTTGAATAAAAGCACGTAGAAAGTTAAGTGAATTTGCAGTTTTTTTGAGGTAATGTGAGAAAATGGGCTATTACCAAAAGGACTATCAGAGTAAGACGTTGACGCTTTATATTTGAAACAAAATTTCCGATTATTTATCAGACAAATTTACACATGCAAAAAATCTCTGTCATTTTGCTTGGTTAAAAATGAGAATCCCGCAGGGATTTACCCACCCCCCAAAATTGTTTGACACCCCCCCCACATTAAAACAGGTACACCCCCTGAAACTTATGATGAAATGAGTGGACACCCCCCCCCCAAAAAAAAAATTGTTGGACACCCCCCAAAGTTTTGCAACACCCCCAACTGAAAATTTCTGCATAAAAGCCTGGAATCCCGGGTGCCACAGCATGCCTATCCCGGCACATATTTTGTTCCACTTCGAGCACTGTATATACTTCGATAGCATCACTATCATCATCAGGTTACCTATATTCACTAGGGATGAATTACTATACAAAATTGATAATTTATAAATAGTTTATTAACCCTGCAGAACGCGCGCTAAGAAGATCGTTAATATATTCTTGGTTATTTGTTTTGTTTGGACGGATTCGTAGATATATATTTCGTAGATATATATTCCGTAGATATATAATACATATGCCAAAAACAGTAAGACAAAACAGTAAAAAAACGGTAAAATGTAAAAAGTAAAAAACGCGCCCTCTGGAGGGTTAAATCTTTAAAATTTTAAATTATAAATAACAATTTTAAATAATTATTTTCAAAAATAATTTTCAACAAACAGTTATTTTACACTTTTAAAATTCTTTAACAAATATTATTTTAATTATGTTTTTAATAATTTAATTATTTTTTTTATTATTTTTTTAATACATCAACATACAAAAAACTTAATTAAAACATTCAACACACACGTATTCACTGTATTCTGCACATTGATTTTAGGATTAAAAGCTCTTATCAATAAATGCTTCACATACCACACGCTCAAAACAATTATCAAAATATTTTGATTAGATTTTAAAATCCGACATTCTTAATTCTCTCATACAGACTTTATTATGATCCTTAATATTGGACACTCCCTTCGGTCGACAGTGTTCTTGAACTCCAGTACAGAGATGACGGGAAGTCTCTCCAATGTATATGGCATTACACCCATTACATGTAAATTGATAAATGAGATCCGAACACAATTCAACCGGCGTTTGAGATTTACTAACAAACATACTACGTACTTTGCACGATTTTGAAACAATTCTATAATTCAATTTATCCAGTTGTTTACCTATCTTTCTTTTGAAATCTTTATATTCTTCAGAATACGGCAATACCATCGTATATTTTGGCTCATCTTGTTTGTTAGTATCAATATTCATATTCACTACATAATTCGACATATCAGTCAATGTTCTTTCATTCATACTACGATCCTTTGCATAATTTGTATTGGTGCTTTTTATTGAATTCCTTACTTATGCATTACTTTGAAAGAAATTCCAATGAAATTAATTTGAATTGATAAATTTTGGAAAGCAAATCTTAATTGTGGATGCAATTAATACAAAAAGTAATGGCACTAATGGCACTAAAATTTAACTGTAATCATAGCATACAATGTTCCATGCAAAGAAAATCTAAAAATGGAAATATAAAACTTTCAATCCTTCTTTCGTTGCTGTAAAATTTGTAGAACATTTATCTTTATTTTTGTATCATTTTTTCCTTATTTTTCCTTATTTTTTCCTTATTTTTCTTTATTTCTTTATTTTCGTAGTGTTACTTCTCAGACCTGAAAGAAACGACAGAGTCGAAAACTTGTGTAAAATAACTACAACATGGATTTAATTACAAAATGAAGATCAATAACTAAAGAGCAGATCAAAGGTGAACAAAAAAATAATTGATTTTACTGATAATTCTTCCGTTATTCTTGTCAAATAAATTAATTACCAAAGGTGTTTCATATTTCTGATATAATTGCGATATTCATTTAACTATTTTACCTTTTCACAATATATATTAGAAGTCAAACCCTTCTATAATAACGCGAATTAACAAAGATGTTTTCATGTACAAGATAATATTGGCGTCAAATAATGCTTTTGTTTTAATATTGTCAATAATAATAAATTTTGAATCTTAAAAAGGAGCTCACCTACCGTCTCCTCCCGAGGAGAATGCGCGCAAAACTGAAAACTTTGCGAATGTTATATTGACGTGAATTATATATAAATATAAATTTTTCTTGTTTTATGTTAATGAAATTTGCGGAGAGATTTTAAATAATGCGAAACGTATATGAGATTTCGCAAATTATTGAAAAAATAACCAATTATCTTTAAATTTATTTAGGGACGGTAGCTTTATTTTCATCCTTTCTCATCTCATATTTTCGATGGTAAATGTCTCTTGTAATTTATTTTCAATTAAAATTACTGTCAAAAGATTTATTCACTCTCAACCCATGTTTAAAATAAGGTAATATTTTTATTATTTTTAATTTTAAAAAACTGTATTCCTTTTTACTCATTGTAACCAGTAGTTAATTGTATTCTTAATGAAATAAACACATTTAGAAATTAAAATCACTTGAAAAAGACAGTGCCAAAAATTCGTGAATATAAAAAAAAGCATCGATATATTTACTGATTCATAGTAAAGCTATTTAATACAATGTCAATTGAAAATAAATCAGTGGTGAACTTTGAAAAATGTTCTTATAATACGTGGGTTCCCAAAGTGCGGCCCACGATATCGATACGATATATAATATTTTCATTAAAAAATAAATAAGTATATAATAAAATAAATAATAAATATTACAATTAAAATACGGTTATTTTTTTTGTTTTAATATATATATATAATTAAAGATTATATTTATATTAAATTTAGTATACTATTAAAAAAAATAAGAAATAGTTAAATATATTTAAAACAAAAAATCGTGGTTATTGTTTTGATTTTATTCCTTTTTTTTGACCCACCAAAAATTTCGATAATATTAAATTGGCCCGCCTAAGAAAAACTTTGGGAACTTCATCTCCTGTTGTATATCTTGTATCTTCTGGCGATTTTCCCCATTTAATTCCCATGATAGTAAATTCAATTCATGGACTTAATCCTCTGAATAGGCATCTTTTGACTTTTAATAACTTATTGGGTTTATCCGAATTCCACTTTCCATTTAGCTGGTTATACAAAGAAAACTATTTTGATAATATTGCTTGGATTTCCCGTTTCAATCAGTTTTTCCAACAAGACAACTTCTTTTCCATTCATTTTATATCATTCAGTACAAGTTCTTTAACGTTTTAATACCTCAGATCCCTACAAGCTTTAACCAAAAACTCTAAATCATGAATTCATTCCAGATGTGCTACGATTACAACTCTTGGGAATGTACTCTTAAACTTTACACTGGTACAATACTTAGGCAGTGCCGGATTAAAAATTTAGGGGGCCCTGTGTGGTTGTGCCAAAAAAAATCTGGCACAAATGTCGCAAAAGATCATTTGCTTTTCGTCGTGTTTCTAGTTTTTGATCATCACCTGCAAGACATGTTAAAGCTTCTTTTATATTGTTGTAACCATCCTCCTTTTATTAAGTATTTTAATTTTTGAATATTCTTTTTAGTTGAATTTATTTTACAAAAAAAATATTTAACAGGTTAACGGCTTTTTGCATGTTCCTTTGTTGCATGACCGCAATCCACCATTGTAAGAAGTCATGCACTAGGCTATGTCTAATCAACAGTAGAAAATTTTATATTTTCCTATTAAAACAAATTTCATTCAGTTTCGTCAGTTATACACAAGAACACAATAAATTGTGGATTCTTTTGCGCTCCTTCACAATTTCTTCTTTTCATTTCTTTAAAAAAAAGTTACAATCAAAAACTGGAAGCTCACCTCAAAGACCCATTTTTAATGATTGATTTGACAAAATCATATTTGATCAACTTTTTATTTTTATACCAGCTGATCGTGGGAATAGGATATCCTTCAGCGGCACAAGGCAGAGTAAGAACCTCTCCCAAATTCGCAGAAATATTGGCAGGTAGAAGCGTAAAAACTGGTGGACCTGTCAAATTACAGTAATTAATATTTCTTTTATTTAATATAATAAATTTAACTAAAATATAAAATTCAATAATCATAAGAAAGATAAAAATATGATTTAAAATGTTTTTTAAAACAATAAAGTGATAATTTAAGCCTTTTGCTGTGAATAATGTATTTAATGAAAAAATGTTCGACTATAAGATAGTCCCTGTCAATCTCAAATAATAGAATGAAAAACCTCCTAATACTCTAATCCAGCCAAATCCAATTATTGTTCTAATACATTATAGTTTGTTGCAAATTCTTTTGTGGAAATTTTGATATTGTACTATGCACTTAATATTTTGAATTAATTAAATTTGATATCAGTTTTGCCTAATTTCAAAACATAAATATGGAAGTTGATGGCGTTTTTATTAGTACTCAAACATCCAACAATTATATCAATTTTAATAACCATATGATTAATTCAACCAATATGCGAATTAAATCTGAGAAATCAAATTTTCTAACATTTGATCATTTGATTGCAGTATATAAGTCATCAAATATTGGGGTACTTAAAGCCGTTGAATTATTTCTTATTCATTTTAACTTTAACCATAAACTCGCCATCGCAGAGCACTAGTGTCAAATTATAAATTCAGTAAACTATTTAGCAAATGTAGAAACATACACCTGTTTGCACTGAATAAACGCATCTATAATACAGGTTGGTGTGCACACCAATTATAAATGATGCATTATTTGTAATTATATGGAGTTAATTTATAAGTTTATTTATTTTAGCCATTTATTTGTTTAAGATTAATTTTTACAGGATTTTTATGTATTTATTAATAAAAATTTGAATTTATTTCGATAAAACGTCAGTTCTATTATTTTTCAAAGTAATTAATTAACAAATAAAATTTATTAATTTCCAAAGATAACTATTTTTTATAACATTTATGAAAAAATTCTAAAGAAATATTTGTAGTGCCTCTGACTAGCACTTTTATTAATTTAATAATTGAACTAAAAATATATTATTAAATTAATTAAATTAAAATTAAAAATTAAAAACAATTGTTTAAATAATCTTTTACTTTCACTTTTTACGAAAATCATAATCAAATTCAATTTAAAAAATCATCAAATTCAAACATGTCTAACGAAGTAACTGAAGTTGTCACTGAAGTCGAACAAGTTGAAGAAGTTGAAGAATCATCAAATCGAGTCAAAATCAATGGATCAAATATGTCAGAAATACAGGAAACAGAAACCTTCATCTTATTCACAATGATATCTCTGACGATGTTCAAGTTTTTCAACAATGTTAATTACAATAAATTATTTGTTAAAATTGTCTCTACAATTGGTGTCAGAAGTGACAAAGGTAAATTTCTTCTTAGGTAAAAGTTAGGTAAAGTTCTTCTTTAAAAACATTTTTTCTTTCTTTAAAAATTACATGTATAATTGTCCTTAAGACTTTTATTAATACATTTTCCTTTATTAAATTTATATATAATGTATTAAAAATGTTCAATTATTATGTTGATATATTTTTCTTTTTCCACCAATCTCCCAAACCCAAAAACCCAACTTTAATTAATAAGAAAACGCGCAACATTACTGTCTGTCACAATAACATCTTGTTCCAAGTCCGTGTAACCCAAAATATTATCAAAGACCTATCTTTGTTCACATACTCCAAAAACACTAGTACTTTTTAAAATTTCCTAATGAAACTTCTAACCATGTTCTCCTATTATATTTCATAGAATTATCAAGGAACTAATAAAGATGTGAATAGAAAAAACGTAACTTGACTCTTATATAATATTCTAATGGATAGAAGTATTTATTCATATTACTTTTTACCAAAATTGTATTTTTTCAACTCGTGTAACAAGGTGAACTCCCTATACATGTAAAATACATTGACACAAATCAGTGTAAGTGTAGTCCAAATGTACAACTGACAGTAATAGTATACAATATCGGTATATTCTACCTACAGAAAGATATATGTATTATTTATGGGATGATCAAATATTTAAGAATATTATCATTAAAAATACAATAAATAATACTTTTCACAAGCAAATGAACTTGCCCTTGCGCTTCACCTGCAGAATTCGAAGCTATGCATTGATATAGCCCAGTGTCTTTTGACTTAATGCCAAATTAACTATAGCATTTAATTATTATATACAAATACTTCGGCTTGATTAATAATAAGATTAAAATCATTTATGTACAATCGTGAACTGTTTTGCACTATTAAGCCGTTTTTCAACCACACCACGGAATCCACTTTTCCTTCTACCTTACACATTAAAGTCGTACGTTTGATACTTTCCGATGGATCATCAGATTGGTAGACTCTGACCCTGGGTTTCGCTGAAATTAATTCAACAGATTATAATTAATTCAAAAATGATGATTAATAAATTTATATTATTTCTCAATAGTGCAAACATAAATGTGACTAAAGGTGGGAATCCCAGGATCAGTCTAAAGGTTTCCAGAATATCAAAATTGTAATAAACCAAATTAATTAAGCCGCATCAAATATCCCATTTTGCCAGTTAACTGAACCCAATTCCAAGTCAGAACGAGTCTCTTACATGGTAACGATGACAGCAAAAATATCGAAACTAGAAAACATTTTCAATAAATAAAAAAAACTACGGAAAAGACTTGGATATTTATTTGAATTATGTTTTTATAAATAATTCCGCTATCGATAATTTATCCAAGCATCTGTGAATAAGTCGGAGTTAGACAAATCGAATAATCAAAAATTAGGGAAAAAAAGAAATGTAAAAAAAATCAAAAAACATAAATAACATGGTTTTTGAAACTCTCTATATTTCACTCTCATAATTTTACTCAAAACTAAAATTTCAATATGAGTTCTCAATGCTATGAAATATTTATTATTACGTAAAATCACTTTTTTTGCATGACCAAACGAAACCCTAAATTATGTGATCATGATAATCATATTGTTGAGATCAGTAAATTAAAAATAAATTTAAATAAATTTAGGTTGAAAATTTAAATAAAAAGTAGGTGAAGGAAAAAGACAAATAAAAGCGTGATCATGCACAGCATTGATAGTAAAGGAAAGTATGATGGAAGCAGTATTAGGAAATGGCAAAAGCAGTTGCGAAAGGCAAGAATCCGGAAATCCGAGAAAAATCAATAAATTGTAAAGTTATCGAAATTGAATTGGGAAAGTGGGACAGATATAGATTAGTCGATGGTCAACAAGATAATGATTAGGGATTTATCAGAAAATGGTTAGAAAGGGTCGAAAAGCATTCGAATGTGCTAAAACAGAAAATCGGTAATTAATTAATTAATTGGCTAATAGAAAACCCGAGCTAATAGGAAACCCGAGCCAATGGAGAACCCGAGAGATGAAGGAAACCCGAGCTTGATTAACAGGCAAAGTAAAGAAAATTAGAATCTCAGAAGACCATTATCATGATAGCATGATTAATAGGAGACAAACAAAGTTAGGACTATTACGAAGAAATAGCAAAGGGAGCCAATTAATCATGATATGGTGCAAACAACGTTCAAGGAGCCGGTTGTCAAACCATTGTCAGATAGGAGCAATCAGGTCAAAACCGATTAATCAAAGTGATTATTCTAGTATATAAGCAAAGTCGAAATACAGAATAATCGGCATTTTGCCTCAGTTAGGGTAAGAAGAAACGAGAATAGGCAAACGGTAAAGACGGAATTAAGGAGATTAGGGGAAAAAGAAAATATAGAATAGGAGATACGAAAAAGGGAAAAAGGAATCAAATCAAATAAAGAGTGGAAACGTTGGTCGAGAGAAGCTAAAGAAATAAAAAGGTGAATATTATCTTTGGTCAAAGCATCAACACCGAGCGGAGAATTGGTCAAACTTGAACTTTGGTTATTGACAATTTATTGTTGAGAGAAATATATTTTTGTGATTCAAATATACGTTGGGCAGTTGATTGTTTTGATTAAAAGGACACGAGGAGTCAGAGGATACCGACTTAAATTACCTAAAACCCAACAATATCATTTCTTGGTTCAAACTTATATAGCATATTTTATATATAATTACGTTATCTCTTTAATCTGAAGTTAATGAATACATAAGAATTTATATTGGAATAAGGAAATACACCTAACTCTCGATTTGCACGATTTCGGTTAAACACGATTGCAAAAATGCGGAAAAATTGCATTTATATTACATTAATTTTCAGTTTAACACGGTCACAAAATTATTTTGCAATTTTGGCCTCAGGTGATTTTTTGATGAAACCTATGGTTATTAATCGTGCCTTAAATCCAAGAGCCGTGAAAGGTTTGAATAAAAGAAATCTACCTGTATATTGAAATGTGAATAAGAAAGCTTGGGTCACAGCGGTATTATTTAGAGATTGGTTTTATAATAATTTTGTTCCTGATGTTGAAGTTTATATGAAAAAAAATAAACTTCAAAGTTCTTTTACTGCTAGACGACGCCCCAGGACATCCTAATCATTTATATCACGATAATGTGAAAGTCACACTTTTACAACCTAACACCACATCTTTGATCCAACCGTTTGACCAAGGAATAATTTCTACCTTCTAATCATATTATATGAAACATGTTTTTCAAAAAATTGGACTCTGGACTCTTACCGTTACCCAAATGTGGAAATAATAAAATAATAAAATTGTTTAGATGTTAAAAATACATGTGTAATATTGTTTTACTTTTTCAATATAAAATCTGTATTTAATTTCACGATTTTTTAACACAGTTTAGTTTTACACGGTACTTTTGTGGAACAAATCTACAGTGTAAATCGAGCGTTAGGTGTTACACTAAATTTGACATATCAATATATTTTAAATTAACCCACTTTCCTTGATCGGATTGATCTGAAAGTTTGATAGCATGCTGTGTTGTCGACAACAAATCTAATTGGCAAATTTCCATTTCCAAATTAAATCTGTTATAAGCAGGAAGATGTGTACACTGCCTGATGCATGTACAAAATTTTATTAGTGACATAGGTAAATGGTAGATTTACTATGCTAATGGTAATTTACTATGTTAAAAAATAAAGTAATAAATTAAATTATTAAATCAATATAAATTAATTATAAATTTTAAAAAATTAGCACATCCATGCCAAAACAAACACAATTCTTTATAATTCCGAAGCAGTCAATTCTTTCAGATGCCGAAGTACGCGCCATAAATATTAACGAAAACTATCTCGACAATGTGTTTCTTGATCATACCAATACAAATGAATTTTTAGCCCGCTTTGGTCTTATACCGATATTTAAAACTGTGTAAACGATGCGAAAACCGGCATTTATGGTATGTTAAAAATATGAATTAACATGAAAATATTTAATTTTTGTGTAAGTAAATATTTTTTTAATTGCAGCGTTTTTAATTTTATAATTAAGTTACATTGATTTATTAATTTAATTTATTACTTTATTTTTTAACATAGTGAAACTACCATCTTACCGTGACATGCAATCAGTATCACTAGACAGATGCAAAATACATTCGGTTCTATCCACTTTTGAAATGTGAAATGAATACACAATTTTGAGTTAATTGTGCGTTGTAATTTTCCATACAACCACAAAAAATGAGACGTCCAAATTGTCTACTACGCCAAATACCACTGAGATACGTTCTCTATAGTAATGGTTAGTGTGTAAAGCTATTCACTCATCAATTACAATGATAAAATTATCAATTAATCATCTTTATCAATTTCTCATCATGAATGTATTTTGGAAATTTATTTTAGCCATTTTACAAATGGCTTTCAAGTAATTTTTTTATTTAAATTAAATTTTAAGACTTGAATTCTTATCCATATAAGATATGACGTCATTATTCAAGTTCTTAAATATTACTTTTAATCAACAGTATAATTATAAATTATTTTTAATTAATTTTCAGGGTTTTTTAGGAATTTTTTGACATTTATCTTTATTTATTTTGGAATTATTTCGAAAAAATGTGAGTCCGATATATTTTTAATTATAATTAATTAAATAAATAAATCACCAAAATATGTATTTTTTTAAAACATTTTGGGAAAAATCGCTGATTAAAATAATTTTTTTAATTTTTGTAATTTTTTTCTGGCGCTTCTTTTAGGAAATCAAATCTTCATTGAAAAGACATTGAACCAAATTCATCTGCTCCTGAAAATTTCATTAAAAATATATTTTTCAAAATTTTTAGCGATCTTTTTTTTCTAAAAACTGTCTAAAATAGAATTATTATAGAAACAATTTTCAGCGGTGCATTTCGATGAATCAAAAGTTTGAATGTGTTTTTTAGTATGTGTTGAGTTTGTGTGCAGTTTTTAATTTTTCTTCCACTTTTTTGATTTCTATAGTATAAGATGTATCTGACTGCACTCTAAATGAGAACATCAACGTGAAATCAAAATAAGTATGTATGTTTCTATAATGTAAGATTATTGATTTTTTTGTTATATTATAGAAAACGGTTCTCAGTGGCGTTTGGTGTAGAAGAGATTCAATTCGAAAATCGTATATTTCTGTTGAATTTTGACACATAAAACAAACTAACCGAATGACTTCTAGCATAAAGCTATATTCAATGGCTCCAACACGATTTTTGGCAATACATTTGTACTCCCCGGCATTTTCTGATCTCACAGATTGCAATGTAATTGAACCACGACCATTGCTATTCAATTTAGATTCAATAGCTCTTCCGTTAAACATCCATTTGATATCGGGTTTAGGATGAGATGTTGCTTCACACCTGAATGATTTCCACCTTGTTTCTTGGACAACGTTCTTTGGCTTTGGTTTATATACAAACTTTTGGCCTAGCTATTAATTTAATAAATTAATTAATAATAATTAATAGTAATAATTACTGAATATTGATAGATATGTTGATGCTGTTGATGCTTCTGCCCCAGACCTTTCACCGATACAAATAAAATTACCTGTATCTTCTGGCTAAAATATCATAAACTACTACATTATTACACCTGTTAATTAACTAAATAACCTTCAAATCATAAATATTTATTTCATTCTCCGAATTAAATCTAAATCTATTGCCAAGCACATTCTGTAAAGATTGACCATCTTTTTTCCATGTTACGGTTGGTTTCGGTTTACCTTCAACTTTACAGGTAATAGTCACGGAACTTCCTTCATCACCAGTGACCGATATTGGTAGTGACACTTTGGGTAACACTAAATACTCAATAACAATTGAAAAGTAAATTATCTTATTTTATACATTCAACGTTTATTTGAAATGTCAATCGGTCTTCTCCTGCAACATTCTTAGCAATACAAGTAAGAGATCCTTCATCTTCAATCCTAAATCACCAAAAGATTTTTGAATCCAAATTTTTAGGTTAATTATAAATCAGTTTGAAAATTTTACTATTTCATTGTTATCTAAATACATAATTGTTTACTTAACAATGCATGGCTATAACGATTGTAATGTACAGTTATACATCTTATTCGTTTTTAAACAAGGTTTCATGATACATTGTTATTCCATTGAGCGTATGTCAAGTTTGGAAAGCAATAAAAAGACTATATAGCGATAATTTACCATAGTAAATTATCGCTATACAAAAATTGATCAAAAATTAAAAAATCAATAAAGAAATTAGCAAGAATTAAATTCCGAACCTCCAACAAATCTCAAGTGTATTATCCTACCTTATCTATCCGGGAAAGTTTTATTCGTTTAATCCACAGTTTAATCCTCAAGCAACAAATAAATCTTGGCAAACTATTTAGTAAGAATTGGTTCGCCGTAACAATCGTCATCTCCATCCTCAAGGTTTTTTTTAATTTCAAGTAAATAAAGTTATTGTTACAATTGTTAATTTGTTAAATAGATTAATTTGCTTATATATTTTTACTACGATATTATCTCGATAATATTTTATCTCGTTAGTACTGTAATTTTATCGGAACTTTTATAGTAAAAAGTCCTTACACAGCACACACCCCGATTGTCCCGCCACATACCAACACGCACTTAACATAGTCTGGAATAGAATATAATTATATAACACAAAATTAATAACCTAAAGCCTCCAACCATAATAACGATATTTAAAGATTTACAATGAATACTAATTAATTATTTAGTTATTGATTAACAAAATACATAATTCTGGTGGTAATGTCTTTATGACTGTAATGATAGTGAGTCGATATTATTATAAAACAAATGGAGGCTCACCATCCTATTATTTAATAAATAAATACAAATAATGTGTGCCGATAATGAATCATTTTAATAAATTAATTAAATTATAAATTAAATATTCAAAAAGAAATATTTTTGTAAATGTAAGGGTTGTTAATTTATTAATTTGGTTTATTAATGTTTTATAAATTTAATTACATGGTTAAAAACAATTTGAATACTCGAGAACTTGATTAATGTAGAGAAAAATATTTTAGAGTCTGCTTAGATTTATGTTGAAACAGACATATTGTTTTTTAAAACTCGATTTTTATTCAAGTTTTAGAAAAATGGGAAAATAATTTGTTGATAAACTATGGTCATCTATAATATAGATGACCATAGTTTATCAACAAATTATCATTCATCATTGTAAAAAAAAGTAATCGAGCTCCCACTCTTCATTGAAGTGATAAATTTTACATTTCTTCGGTTTACTACTCATATTCATGGGTATACTAGAATGCAAATAAATACGACAATTTAAAGAATAAATATTGAATTAAATATTTTCATAGAAATTTAAAAAATTCATGAACTGCGGCAATTATCTCCATTACATTGAAAGAAATAATAACAATCCTGCATACTACAATCGGGGACAACAATACAAGTATATTAAAATCTAATTTAGATATATTTGAATTTACAAGAAGTGTATTAAAGTTACAATTTATTTATTACGGTTTACTGATATTCCTAAAATATTTAAAATGCTATCCCTTATTTTTCTCCCAGTGCAATGACCGCAGTTTAGAAATCTGTTGCAGAGAATGCACACTTAGCAAGTAAATAAATATGTAAGAAAACCAATTAAATTAAAAAAAAGAAAATAATATCCATTTTATACAGAAGAAAAATTGAAATACAACGTGGTCACCAAGGATAAATAATATTGCTTAATAATGACACAGTTAATACAAAAGAAATGAAGTTACTTATGGCCACCAAATATTCAAGCTAACTAAATGTGATTTTCGACGAGTCGAGTTGTAACTGTTGCGTTCGCACGTTGTGTTCGGTGACAATGTAACACATAAGTCAAAATGTATTGTGCTGGGCGAGCGGATATAACAGTGTCTGGTTTTTAAGAATTCTAGGTATTCATAACTTGGTAAGTTCGCAAAATACATTCAATTATTAGCACAAAGCTTTGTCTTCTAAAATCCCTTCAAAGTCACGGTAGTAAACGGAAATTTTCCCATACATTGCGAGAGATCAACGATTGACCAAAATTGGTCACGCGATCGACTTGTTGGTCCAACGATTTTTAGAAATTATTTTCAAGTTTATAAAAATAGAGAGAATTAGCTATTTATTCAAAATTTATATACGGTTAGAACATAAAAATAACTCATCGGTGTAAACTTGAAATTCAAAAAGAGAACAACCGTCATTTTTGACGGGTACAGTTATTATTATATAAATGTTTTCACATGTTTTATAAAATATTTTTGAATATAAAAATAATTTTTTAGAAGAGAATTATGTGTTTTGATTTATACACTGCTATGACATAAATTTCTACCCACTTTGGCAAACAGTGCTTTATACAAACGAATTTATTTAAAAAAAGTTGTTCAGTTAGAAATAACATTTCGAAATTCTTGAATGTCCTGTTTAATTAAGTAAGTTATTTATATTCATTTTTATTAATAATTTATTAGTATAATTTCAAATATTAATTTTTCGTGAAAAGTGCAAAAAATCAAACATACTTTAAACTATTGAAAATAAAAAGTCCGGAGTCTGTAGTTGTGTAGTAATTCTTAACCTTTGATAGAGTTATTCCGTTTCTTTCCCATGTTATAACTGGTTGTGGGATTCCTTCCAAAGTTTTGCATTGCATTTGTAACACAGTGTTTAGAATTCCAGTTATTTCAGTTTCGGTGGGGCGGAAAATTTTCGGTTGAACTAAACAAAAGAGGTTAAATAATGTATTTCAATGTCAATCACATGTCAAATTTATCTTACCGAGTACTTCTAAAGTTATTCGGATTTCCTGATATCCAGCATCATTGTTAGCTACACATCGGTAAACACCCGAATGATCCTTTCTCACTCGGTCAATGATGAGCCCTTGTTCAGAAAGGAATTGATATTCACCTAAAATTGTTGACGATATTTGATTGTTTCCTGGTGTATACCAAT